>BQNB010134486.1:0-18306 GCA_026074375.1 Tanacetum coccineum | reverse complement strand
AAAGAGTCTACTTTCAAACCCCATTCGTTTCAAGAATTAAAAGTGAGTGAAAGGTATTTAAACAATTCAAACAAGATTCATTGTCAAGGCTGAGTTTTTAGGTCAGATTTAGGTCAAGTTGTGTGAAGTGAAAACCCTATTTAAAATTTGAATTAGACTTAGCCCTTCTACAGTAGTTAAGTCTTATGTGTCTATTAAATATCCACCAAAAGAAATTAATTAATTCGATCAGACCCGAATTGGGACTGTTTTGGAGTTTGATTTTCTTGGGAGTACTTGTGTATGTAATTGACTCTTGGGAGTCCCAAGGTAGTTAATATATTCATTAATGAACATGTGTGATTTTTGGTTTGAATTATGAAGGTCATTAAGTTAAGGTTTTGAGTGCGATAAGTCACATTAAAATTCTGCAGTTTGGCACGAATAGTGACTAGCTAGTATACTTGTTAGTAAAGTGGTTTAAGTTGGGTATGGAGTCAAGGTGACCCATGGGGGTTAATAAAACATCTTAGACGTCCATCATATGAATGCTACGTGTTATTGTTTCGTGAATAGTTCGGTTGGGAGTGGTATTTACTACTCAACTCAAACCAACTGAAGGGTTGAAATAATACCTACTGAATTGTGTGGAAAGGCTCCATGGCTTAGTGATCAATTGGAGTAGTTTGTGATGTGATTAGTTCGGTTGGGAGTGGTCTTTACTACTCAATCAAATCCAACTGAAGGGTTGAAATAATACTCAATGATGTGTGGTCCAGGCCTAAGTATAAGTTCCAGCTGGTAGACTTTTAGGTGCGTAAGTGACATATGGATCGGGGGTAACGTTCCTACCTAGTTGTTGTAATGGATCGGGGGTAACGTTCCTACCTAGTATGTGGATTGCATGTTAGCATAAGTTCATAATTTGCATAATTGTCCTATATTGTTTTGATAATCGCAGTAATTGGTTTACAAAAGTTTATAATGTGAGTCTTAAACCTATGACTCTCACCAACCTTTGTGTTGACGTTTTAAGCATCATTTTCAGGTGAGCATGATGGAAATAAGATTTAAAGAAGTGGCTAGTAAGAGACCATAGGATGTCATGAAGATTTCTATTTCTTGTCTTGAATTTTTGCATTGATTGAATTTGGATAATTGTTGCATGTCTTTCTATTGGCGAGAACTTTCGTTTCATCGATAAAGACGCCTTTTGGATTTTTGGTTAAGTTTTTGGGTATTGTTATGACACTATGTGTCTTTGCTTTACTTTAGCTTTCATTTTAGTATTCTCTATAGAGACACCGTGTGTTGTGATGATATCCATTCTTGTTTACGCCTCGCGTTTCCGCCTTGGCGGGGTGTGACAATAACTATTTTAGACACGACTCGTCGAGGAAACGAAATATAAATTTATAAAATATTATTTTATATTTTATAATTGTCAGCTAGAAGATAACATAACAATTGTTGTAAAAACTTTACAAACATCGTTTAAACATAAGTGGTAACCTTAAAACGTACGTTTACGCCTAGGCAAGAACTTCTTATTTAATTAAGTGGTGATTTCGGAAACGGGTCAAACTAATTGGTTTAATCAATTACTCACACCTATTATCTAATACCTGCAAAGCATTATATACGTCACATTAATCTTTGGATTGTTTGTCTTTGTTATATAATTCACGGTATGAGTTATATAAGGGTTTATTTATCATATGTAATATATACAGAATATATTACATACTTTGCGTTCACTTTTCAATTTATTTATTTAACCAACCACCAAACTATTACAACTTTAAATCTAAATCTTTTATCAACGTGTCGCGTTGACATAACCATTCATCGGAAAACCCAAATACATTATCCTAGGCTAGTGGGACTTAGCCGTTAAGATTAGTTGCAACTTCTTGATCGAGCCGCTTCGTCTTCCGTTCGTGTTGTGCATATTAGATGCCTATCTGTCAATCGTTCTTAAAAAATTGTAACACCCCCAAAAATATGACAACGCAAGCGAATACCACTTGGGGTTCTACTCTCATAAACACACGCTAGATACACGAGAACGACCTCTAAATTGTGTCGTTTTGTAAAACCAATCTCGTTTGATTTTCTGAAATCCAACATAATAGTTTGTCCCATAAATGCAATCACCATGAAAAACTTGAAATGAAAAGACTCCAATGCACATCAAGATAATCCAAGATCTATTCACCAGAGAAAAACATGCTTAAAATGTCACATTAAAGTTTGTGAGTTTCATAGGTTTCTGTAAATATAAATGTTAGTTCCAATAAATGTATCTGCCCACTGTATCATTACAGTGTCATATAAAAACGTTTAATGACTACTGTCTTCCTACAGTATCATAAAATAATTGTGTGACCATTTAAAATCCTAAATTCCTTCCAAAATGTATGTATGATTTAGAAAAACACTTAGCTGTAAAATATGCAAGACATATTCTATCCCAAATAGTCCCAAAATGTACGAATCAAAGGTTTATTTGGATCACAAATATCCAAGTATGTATTGCCACTTTATTCAAGTGTGTATAAAACCATGATTACCATTACTCTAAGTTCATGAACTGTGACGTAGACTTGCATGTATGCCACTTTATTCAAGGCACAATAAGAGTATACTCATCGTAGGTGTTCCTTCCAGGAACACCCGGGCAAAATAAAAGAATATGTTCCCCCATTACGGGTCCACCCTCTAAGGAACACCCGGGCAATAATAAAAGATATGTTACCCCCGTTACCAGGCCGTCCCCTCCAAGGACACCCTGCACTAATAAGTAAATTGATTGTTGCCCCTGCAGGCCCAATCCAATCGTAATCCGACAAGGGTATAACTTCGTCCCGGGTGATATCTAGTCACCCACGGGGATTGTCAAATCCCAAATAGATCAATCTTATAACATCGCGCTCACCAACCCTCGCACGTGAATTACAGTTCATGTAACCTAAGTTAATCCATAATTCATCAAAGTATAGTATGCCCTTACAGTTCAAAAACTAAACCAATATTGTATCTCCACGCGAATATATAAAAAAGTATTTAAACCAAACATGTAAACAACCAAGAAATGCCTTTGTAAACAAGACATGTTCATCAACCCCAAAAATATATGTAAAGAACCATTAAAACGTGGGGCTATAAACTCACCTTGATGTTGCAGAACGAAGACAGATAGGCATCTAATTATGCACAAACAACGGAAGACGAAACGCTTGATCCGGAGAAAGTTGTCGTTTATCTATAACGATATAAATCCCACTAGATTAGGAATAATGAATTATTCTAAGTTAACCTGCAATGGATGATTTTAGTCTACGCGACCCATGATAAAAGATTTAGTTCCGAGTGGCAGTTTGACCGTGCGAGAGCTACTTTTGGTGGTGGTTGGTAAATAACTCCAAATAATGGTATGGAGTCAATTATATAACATAGTATTGGTAAATACACTACACTTATACCATACATATAGGTTACCATTTATTAGACAAGACCAAACTTCTTACAACACAGTTATACTACATCATTTATTTTGAAAATAATATAATAACGACCAGAAAATTAAAAGATTAATTATAGAAGCCATAGTATGCCTTGCTAAGTCATTATTATTATAATAAACGTTGTGAGCTACAAGTATAATCTTCAACCAACCTATTGCGGCACTTAGACACGTATTCAGAGCGAACAGCAGAAACAGTCGCGCCCAATTTTATTATAAAACAACACACACAAATAACATACAATTGTCTTTCTGTGTGCTTGTCGTCTGATAGCTTCTCTGATAACGTATCTACGCTCAATTCATCTGTCATGACATCCAATAACAACGAAAAACTCGATTAAACGAGTTCTTCTCTTAAAAAGTTTTCACATATAAAGCCTAAACGGTGTTTCTAAAGTCACGCGTACTCAAAGGTATGACTACTCTCAGTTATTCTAGCCGATGAACTACACTAATAAAAATAAAACATTTTCTAAATTTAGTAATATATTGCGTGTTGTTGTCCCTGATGTAATAGACGAGTTGAAATTAAAAATTATCTAAGTCAACCGACACTATAGCTCTAACCCAACACGTACAAACAACCAACTTCTTCAGGCTCCTAATAATATTTAATCTTTACCTTTCATGCACAAAGACCGAATAGGTAACGTTTGTATCCAAAAACTAATAAGAATAAACTTTACACATATCTATTTCTAATGGAACATTCTTTCTGCCATGCCCTTATTATTCCGTAAGTTAACTATAAAACAAATTTCCCTTCTTTACTCTAAAACTCAAAACGACTATTATTCCCTTTTCTACAATCCACCCAATATACTCATACTTTAAAACCATCGCAAACTGTCAGTTATCTCATAAGCACGCGAAAGAGTCTAACTATATTCTTAAAACAAATAGTACTCATGAATAACTCATATTAAACAGTGACCACATATATATGCGTGCTCCCACACAGAGACCAGACATCTGCTTATCTGAGACGGTACGTGAGTAGTATGATAGATTACACATAAAATCCACAAACCTGCGAAAGCAGAATTACAACTAATCTCAAACCCAACACCAACAAATTACCTTGTAGGTTTCACTGCAAACCAACGTTTCTAAACGCGCGCTGCTGTCCCAAAACAACCCCTGTTTGGGGTTTCCTGCTATCCCAAACACTTCTTTATGGAGTTTTTGCACAACCAAACGCTCCCTTATGGAGTTTCTGCACAGCCAAACGCACCCTTAGTGCATTTCATTTATTCCAAACGCACCCTTACAGCCTTGCTGTTAACCCAAACAGCCCTATTGGCAGATTTTCCAAACCAAACGCACCTTCTTGGTGCTTAATCGACAACCAAATGTACCTCTATGGTGTTTCCACTAAACCAAACGTACCCTTTCGTATTTATACAGCCAAGCGTACCCTTTGGTGTTGGCTGTTACAACCAAACGCGCCCCTACCATTGTCAAAACCCAGATACAAACATCCCTTTACGTTTTCTATTGAGCCAAACGCACCCTCTTTTGGGGTGTCTGTACCTCGAAACCGCAACGCAAAACCCTTGCTGAGTTTCATCAAACAAACGCACCCTCTTTGATGGAAATTCAAGCCAAACGCGGCCCTTGCTGTGGGTATGAAAACCAAACGCACCCTACCTGGTGGTTCATGCTAAACCCAAATGCACCTTTTTTTATAAGAAACCAACAGCCCCTTCGTGGCTGTTTAACAGCCAAACAAGCACCCATTTGGGGTGTTAACCCACAACCAGACGCCCTTCGGGGCTCTCAACCCCTAAACCCGACGCAGCCTAGCTGCTGTCTCGAACCAACACGCCAGCGTCGGTGGTGAACCACAAACCCAACGCACCCGCTGCGTTGCAAACCCAACCAAACAACCCTTTCCCCCTGGCTGTCCCGAGCCATACACGACTGTCCGGCTGTCCCCGCAGCCTAGCCCGTCAACCCCGGCTGTCCCCGAGCCTAACCCGACACCCCGGCTGTTTCGACAGCCAACACAAGCATCCCTCGTCCCCTTTTCTTTTGTACAATCCTACGCAAACCAACCCGACACGAATCAACAAACAAACACCCCTTGGTGGTATAAAACAAACCAAACGCGCCCACCCTTGTGGTTTATACCACCAACCCGACGCACCATTTCCGGGTGGTAACAAACCCACAACCCGACCCACCCCATGGTGGCGGCTGCCCACTGAACCCACCCCATGGTGGCCGCTTATATAGCCGAACCAAACCACCCTCATGGTGGTTTTCACCACTAAAAACAAACACGCCCTTCGTGGCTGTTACACGTGAAGCAAACGCACCCTAGGTGCTATGAAGGTGGCGGTGGCGAGGAGATGGAGGTGGTGACAGTGGGGTGGCGGAGGTGGCGCGTGGAGGAGAGTGGTGTAGGGGATCGGGTAGATCCGTTGAGGAGGACCACTTTTGGTGTTCGCCGGAAAAATCCGCCGGAAAACTTTTCCGGCGGCGGCGTGGTGATGGCCGGCGGTGGCTGGCGGCTGCCGGAATAATGGGAGAGGGGAGAGTTTTATATGTGTGTGTGTGTGTTATTAGAGGTGGAAATGAAATTTTTATATATAAATTTTATATATATAATAAAATTTATAATGTGAAATGTTAATACCCCATAGTCTAGGGTTCATTTTGTAACTTTTTAATGAACTTTTGATAGAAAGCGGTTCGGGACCCGTTTGAGCGACTTAACGGATGATTCAACTCTTGAAACTTGCGCCATTGTTTTCCGAATCATTTTTCTGATAAAAATGAGTATTTACTTGAAAATGTTTCATAAATATTTTATAACATTTAATAAAATATCTGTTATTCATTTTGTGAACCGGTTTCGTCTTGTCCGAAATAAAATTGGATTTCAACTCGAGTATTCGCGTTATCCGCAACGCTTTTAATTAAAATGATGGCTAATTTATTTAATATTTTTATTAAATAAATACTGATAATTAAAAACAAATTTAATTGTTTTTGTGTGTCCGCGTTGTATATTGTTCGAAAAATGTTTGCGGTGCTGTTTTAGCCCTTTTCGGCTCGTTTCCAAGTCTCGGGCAAAACTGAAAAGTTGTCAGGAAATATCATTCACATCAAATTGCTTTAGAGTCCGAAAAATGAAAATGTGCTTTAGATAGTCGTTCTTATAAGTCAAGCCAGACCCTAAAAGTCAACGATTGAAATCGTCATTCAAAAATTCGATAATCATTGTATTCGTAAATAGCTTTGAGTACTTAAATTCGATAATCATTGACGATGCATGTGCTCTAATGAGTATGGGACGAGTGATTTAAAACTCGTCTTTGGAAGGTGGGAGTAAAACTGTCAGGCGAGATCAACATAGAGTTCAAGATAGTTACTGAGTACTCGGTTAGAGTAAATAAGGTAAAAGTCTTTATGAACCAGTCAACATAGCAATTATCATATAAATCCTCCTATTACAATTCCTCCCAAAAGACTTTTAATACTTTAGAATGCCATACATGATCCATAAAAACAAACTGTGACTGGCTTTTGTTTTACATAGGCAAATATCAATCATCCTCATATTACAAGTCTCGCCCATACAAGACTTGTAATACTTAGATTCATACATAATTACATGTAAACAAAATTATGACGGCCTCCGTGTAATACGATATTGTATAAAGCTATGAAGAAAATAATATTTTTAGAGACCATTGTTTTACCTTATCAAATCTTAGAACGAAATGAGACCATTTGTGCAACTCACATGACTACGGGAAGTTAAAATGGACCATTGTGGCAACTCACAATGTCTGAGGTGTAAATGAGACCATTGTGCAACCCTACAAGTCTTAGAAATATTCAGGTAATTAAAATAAAAAACACTTATATAAATAAGCGTAACTATATATATACGCTAAAAGGAATGCAGCAAGATATATTAATCAAATGTTAAGTCAAGGTAAGCACTTAAGGTAACAAGTAACCTAAGCAAGTAAGCAAGTAGTGTGTATGCACTTTGAAAATGTTTGATGTGATGCAATGTTTGTGAAAACGGTTATAGTCTAGGGTAAAATATGCAACCTAGTTCTCTATAACCTTGGCTCTGATACCAATCTGTAACACCCCCAAAAATGTGTCGCAGCGGAAATATGTCAGGGGGCGTTACTTCATAATACAACAGCACAAGATACAAGAGAACGACCTCTAAATGTGTCGTTTGAAAAGTAATCTCGTTGATTTTCTTGAAATTGATATAACATTTGTCCCATAATTGCATCACAATGAAAAGCTTAAAAGTAATACAACGAGATTTGATCATTTGTATGTAAGAAGAAATCCATGAATGAAATCTTGTCAAATTTAGACTCCAATGCACATCAAGTAAGCCAAGCATCTAATTCACCTGAGAAAAACATGCTTAAAAGTGTCAACATTAAAGTTGGTGAGTTCATAGAGTTTTGTAAGTATAAATGTAAATGTTGGAATCCAAAGATTTATAAAGTATGTATGACCGTTTCAATCCTTATAATAATCACCAAAAGTGTAAGAGTAAATGTAGAACCAAAAGTGTTTAGTGTTTATTGCTTCGCCGTAATATAATGAAAAGTGTTTATAAACAAGTAATGTTCAATAAGTAGTATGGACAGTGAGATCGTTGATTTTCCAAAATGTATGGGTCTACTATAACAGATACAGTACCACATAAATAATATCTACTGTTGCACTAAGCTCATGACACTGAAGCTCGACATCTATGTATGCAATTTAATGCAAATAAAGGCCCGTGTAGATGTTCAAACCCGTAAACATCCAAATTGTTCCGACATGTATGCATTCGTTGTTTCAGTACAGTCGAAACTAGTGAGAGCTACTCACCCGAACAGGGATGTCAATCCCAAATAGATCTATTTATACACTCGCGCTTCCTCAACCGGTCCTCCGGTCAAGAATTTAACAGTTCATGATAATGGGCAATGGTGGGTTATGTTACTTAGGCACATGTAAACAGGAGATGATAACCGAAAACACTTGTGTCCAATAAAAATTAACCATTGTATTCGTAAATAGCTTTGAGTACTTAAATCCATAAGTAGAAAAGAGTGATATAAATCAAGTAATTGAGTTTGTAATGAGTATGTAAACAACTTCGTAAACGTGTATGCAAATGAGTACGTGACAAAGTATAAAACCAAGTTTGTAATCAACCATGTAATTGTGTTTGTAATGAATTGCAAAATCAAGTATGTAAACCAAGTGTGTAGAATAGTATGTAAAAGATATTGTAAACGAACATGTAAATAAGTTGTATTGAGCATGTATTCTCCCCCGAGATTTATAAAGTAAATGTAAAACAAGTGAAAGAGGGGCTATAAACTCACCTTAACAAGTAGTCGTCTGAAATAGCAACTAAGTCAAGCAATGGCAACAAGCGTGTGAGTCCCTAAATGAATAGATCTTTGCAGCCTATAACGGATGATAGCCAAGAAGTATAAATACAACTGACTATATAGAAACACTGAATACGAATACAATATGTTGATGCGGAATCTCAACACATGTACTAAGAAAAACAATATATATAACTAAATAACAACTTTCTATTAATCTGCTTAGAACAATTACAGATTAACTAACTATTTGTGATGTGATATTGCTATGAGATATCTAGAGGACCTATATCTAACTATGCCCAAGGGGATCCTTTTATAAACTAAGGATAAACCCTAACAGAACAGGCTTACAAAACGCATTCTTATCTTTTCCTAAGATATCTCAAACATATCTCATAAACGGTACTAACTATTTTCTAACTAACGGTACTTACTAATCCAACAGTACTTACATTTTGTACTGTCGGTACTAACTTACTAAAACATAAATCCTAACATCATATATGTTGGGATTTTAACGCATCGAACAAAAAACGCATAAATGATCAAGCCAATTCGCCCAAACACTCCCTAAGTTCATCAAGCAACCTCTGATGAACAGTACTGTTCATAACAGTTCTTAAAAACTGTTTTTTTATGTAATTAATTATATGTAACTTATAAAATACGTAACTTGTTCATTTTAATTCCGTTTCTCAAGTTTCTTATGTCCACGACTTCGTATTAAGAAAATCTATCAGAATATCATATTTATAAAAATCTAATAAATACGTAACTTGTTCGTTTTAATTCTGTTTCTCGAGTTTCTTATGTCCTCGGATTCATCATAAAAATTACTATGTTTATAAAACATTAATTTTTTCCAGGTACTGTTTGCTACAGTAACTTCGAACTGTTTTATAACTTTTAATTAACTTGTTTTTATGTATTAATAACTTATGTAAATTATCACAAGTCCTCTCATTTGTAAAATACACATCTTATATATATATTAAGTCCTCTATATCATAATATGTCCATATTGTCCAAGAAATAAGTCCAACATATTTATTTAAGTCCATGAACTTTATAATTAAGTAAATAATCAAAACTTAACAAATAATTATATAAACTATTCAACACTTGTAAACTCTTATTTTAAGCATATTGACATATGGTAGACATCATTTTTATCCCATGAAAAATAATCTTGTGTATGTACATACATGTTTTTACTTTGTAAATTCCAAAAATAAAACCTAGGTGGTGATTAACATAATATAACAAGTATATAATTAAGTAAATGAATGAATGAATATTAAATACTTTAAATAGACCTTAAAGTGGATGTGTAGGATGAAGAACACAAGATATAAACCTCAACCAAGCTTCCAAAATCAAAACCCTAATCAAGAAAACCCTAGATATGTTTTCTTGATAATTCTTTGTTAAACCCGAATCCAAGCTTGTTAACACCTTGAGTAACCTTAGATATACTTAGAATGAACCCTTGTATGCTTGGAATACCTTAGAACCAAAAGGAAAATGAAACCCTAGTTGATAGAGTTTGGCCGTGGGTTTTGGTCATAAAAAGAGAGAGTTTTTGGTGCTTGGTGAATTATTTAGTGAATGTAAATGGATGCTAGTTGTATGACTTCCTTTATATAGCAAGTAGAATACCTAAACAAGCTTAACCATTACCATGGGAGCTTGGTGGTTTGAAGTACAAGGTTGTAAGAGTTAGGGTACACATGATGTGCCAATTTATGGAAGAGTGGGATTTAGGGTACACTTTGTGTAAGGTATGAGTTGTAAATGAAGAGTTAGTGGGTTTTAAGGTTTTATTTCTTGCACATATATGTTGGATCCGGTTTTGAGGGGTTATAAATAAATAAAATAAGTTAATTTTGGGTATTGGGTATAAAAGTGGGTATTTGTTTGAGTGTAGATGGGTAAAGGTGCTTCCGGGTATGTCCGAATGTAATTTATTGCGAAATGTAAGCGTTTTAAGTAACCAACAAAAATAAATTACCAAAAGTTATAAATTATACTCCTAATAATCATATAATACTTGCTTGATGTAAACTTTAATTTGTTTGGTGTCCGTTTATATTGAACGTTGATTTTTAGTTTACGCGATTTAACTATAAGATAATAATTAAAAGCGAACGCGTAAAACTCTAAAAATAAATAATGGAATTAATTAAAGTCATAAATAACCTAAAAATGAGAAATGTTACAGTCTCCACCCGTTAGAAGAGCCTTGTCCCAAGGCTCAAGATGCGGCATTTTTTGAGGGTGCGGTTTTTGTGAAAAGGTGCGGATACTTTTCCCGAAACTGATCTTCGCGTTCCCATGTGAACTCAGGACCTCTCTTGGAGTTCCATCGAACTTTGATGATGGGAATACGACTTTGCCTTAACCTCTTGACTTCATGATCCAAGATTTCCACTGGTTCTTCAACAAAGCGGAGTTTATCATCAATGTGTATTTCATCTAACGGAACTGCCATTGGCTCGTCGAATAAACACTTCTTTAGATTGGATACATGAAACGTGCTATGAACCCTGCTTAACTGTTGAGGTAGTTTGAGTCTATACGCAACGGTTCCCACTTTGGCTAAAACCTTGAAAGGTCCAATATACCTTGGGTTTAACTTTCCCCGTTTTCCAAAACGTACGACCCTTTTCCAAGGTGATACCTTTAACATAACTCGATCACCAACTTGAAACTCTAGAGGGACTTAATTGACTTTGGAGTGCTTGTTTCGAGTTTTTAGTGTGTACTTCGAATATCTGGGTTTATACATGAGACTGCTTGATGCGACTTGCAAGAATAGTTCTGAATCTACTCTAGAATAGGATTGCTGGTTTGGGAGAAGATAAAATAAGACAACTTCACACCGCATCACCAACCACTCAAGCTCAAGTTATATATGTATCTGAATTGTTTCATCTTTGAAGTTTTGAAGCAAAGGCTTTCGTAACTTGGAAAGTATGTTAAAGCAAATGTCAAAGAGTCTTGGATAGAGAAGATCGTTAAAACTTCTTTGAAAGAAAGAATGTTAATGAGGAGCTTAGAAAAGTTTGTTGGTGGGAGATGTTACGAAGGAGACCTATGGCTGCTACAAAGGACCATATGATGCATCATATGATGTTCTCATCATTAGGTCCAAATTTCGTATATAATAAACATGTGAATATGTACTTACGTAGTAAAAGACTTAGGCTTATGTGGTGTTTGAGTACGATGATTTTTTAAGAATTTTTCACAAAATTCAAAGTCTTTCAAAATTTCGTACTCAACACTATATCATATCCCTCATAATTTGAGGGGGAATGGGGAGCATAAATGTTTCCTAAAAGTTATTCTGTAGCATTTTGTCCCGGACGTTTAATCAATTGTATCCAAAATATCAAGGGATTAACATTTTGGATAAGGGGAGAAAATATGATTAAACTGCATCTAATTTGTATTGAAATGTGATCATATAAAATGGACTCAATGCACTTTACACTTAGCATGTACTACAATTACGATGCACATGTTAAGGGGGGGCTTTTAGTGATAATGAAAAACTCTCAAAGTGTAAATCTTTTTGATATTTATATCAAACACTTTGATTTAACTTTTCAACGATTTTGAAGGATTGTGATGGAATACCCAAAAGACCGACCATATACTTAATTTTATGGAGTTATAAGGTGGTTAGGCATAGGTATTCAAATCCCATGATCCAGCCAGAACCGGAGGGATCTACTCAAGGATATCCACTAGTTAGTGTAGAAGTCCTTAGGTATGATACAAAAGGAGTAAATGTGAGAATAAAGGAATAGTGCCGACTGAGATGGAGCTAATACTGGAACAAACCGACAAGGTATTAGTGATGAAGTCTCGGTAAGCGCTGAAGGGGTTGAAGAATGAAAGAGAATTGTAAGGATAAAGGGTAAAAAGAAAGAAGCCCTCCATGCACTTAGGCAGAAACTGGGTCAATACATAAATTGTCGGAAACACTAAGTTGTTGTTGACATTGATGACTGTCTTGGACCAGTAGTGCCTAGAGGTGACTTATGCACAACCCTCCCTAGCCACTCAACGTCTCTTAACAGACTCTTGTTTCATTTCTCACGGAGATTACACGCATTTCTATCAACTTTCTCACTCCATACCAAGGTAGATGATATTGAAAAGGTGGGCAGGTTTTTGCTCAGCCTACGATCACTACATCAAAGTGGCACTATGTGTCTAGACCAAAAAAGAGATCATCAATTAATCTTATAGAAACTTGTACCAAATTCCTGATTGCTAAAGTCACACAATGTGAATTTTACAAGATTTATATTAAGAGTCTACGCATTATCCTTGTGAGTTTGCCAGACATCCAAGTTGATTTCATTACAATGATGATGGAAATCCTGCTTGAGTCTAACATCAAAACAAGCTCTGGAAGGTTGACTTGTGCCGCTCGCGACTTTTGAATCAAACTGTGAAACTGGAAAGAACGAAGGTGCGCTTCTATAAGAATCAAAGTTGTTCTTAGGTTATGAAATGCGATTGATGACGAATTTTTGGAAATGAATCAACTCTTTCGATGGGTCATCAAAAACCATTTAGCAAGTGACAAGTCGGTTTGATTTTCAAATTGATTTTTCTATTTCCAAGTCGGTGAAGCAGTAATCACTGGTTTACTTTTATGTGTTGGCTGCTTTGAGACGTTCCGGCGGCTGGAATGAGAACATGCTGAGTTTGATGCATCTATTAATATGTGTTAGAATTATTCTATACATCAGTGGAAAATCTGTCAATTGAGATTCTTTCTTAAATTGATCTAACCGATCACAGGTCGATCCCCACAAGATTCGAAGGTTACTCCAACCATAACACGAGCGGAATGACAAGACTATTTTCGTTCTCCCCGCTTTATTGCTACGTTTTAATGAATGATACTTAAAGTTGGTGGTGAAGGTACCTGATTCCAGCGGGCTCACAAGATTCATAACCACATGCTCATACCGGAACGACAAAAACATCAAAGACCATCATGTGAAGCTCATGTAATGGTTTAATTTTTTTTGTCTCATGTTTAATAGTTTGTTTTTTTATATGGGCTTATATGTTGGCCTCATGTTTAAACCTTTGTTTTTTTTTGCTATATGGGTTTTTTTTTTAAATGACACTGTTTAATGCAATCTAAAGTTGTACGTTTGTGACTATGTCGATTATTTTAAAGTTGAATCGGTACTTTTGTAATATTTTTCCCCCTATTTTGTGCCAAAAATTAAAAAAAAAATTTGGGCCGGCCCAAAGTGGGAGCCCAGGCCCAAAATGATTTACCATTGTACAGTAGAAGCACTGTAGCTTCTACTGTACAATGCAAAATGTATGTTTTATAATGGAAGTATGTAGTTTCGAAAAATAAGGTTAGCAATTCATTTTGGTTAAACCATATTCACTTTTCACTTGATTATTAAGTATGTGATGGCAGTCATAGTTTCAAAATTAGAGGCTAACCGGTTAAAGGTTACATGTATAAATGAGCAATACTAATGCTTGCCAACCTACAGATTTATTAACTTTATATCAGATAAAACACATTGCTTAGTATGTTTCTGTTTATATTGTTAGCCACTAGGCTTTTGATAACGGGTTACTTACCCTATAATTTACAGAGTTATATGAATTTTCATATGACTATTTTCTAACAAGTGATAATTTTGGTTTTTATTAAATGGTTGTTATACATTTGATTTTATCAGATAAATTGGTAACTAACATGAAATTTTGGTGTTCTCCATGAGTATCTCCTCTTGCGAGTGTACTTTTCATGATACTCGGACTTCAAGTGGATATCATATGGATGTCGGAAGTTATTGACGGGCCCAGTGATACCCGAAACGATTGGAACCTTGGTTTAGGTTGATTCGAGCAGGGTAAATTTATGTGGTAAAAAGAAAGACAAAAAGACTAATATGGAACCAAGAAGAGAGCAGTGCGAGTCAAGAACCTAAGAGATGTGAGTCACGATACACATAATTATAGAAATAGCTTTATACTTTTTAGTGGTAGAGCATTAAGGTTAGTTTATCAATGGTTTTTTGGTGGCAGAGTTTGTGGTGTTGATGAGACACTATAATAGTGTAAAAAATTCATGTTTGTTAAGTTCAGTTACTTTGGTCGTATGATGATCAAACAAGCATCATGACAACATCATATATTCAAGGATAAAGAGCAAAGAAGATGGGTTTAACCCTTAATACATCTGATATTAATATTGAAAGGGTTAACAAACAATTGTTTACAGATGTGCATATATATACTAATCTAATCGATGTGAATGAAAAGATGTGATTGTTCCTGTTGAGCCAACAGACATGTCTTTTCATTATAACCGTTTTTATATCTAATCCTAACTATCTATTCGGGTCTGGGCCTAAACATCTAAACGTGCAGCCCTATATATGCATGTTTAGGGCTGCAAATCTATTTATAAATAAACTAAACCTATACTAAAGTTTGTGAATATAATAAACAAAGATTATTGGATTATAATCTTCCAACATATTCCCCCCTAATCTATTAATCTTTGTTTCTTCAATCTTCTTGTTCCTTGCTTTCTTCCGATCTTGATTTCTCCATTCTTTAAGAACTTAATAATGTAAATCTTAAAATCTTTTAAACATTTAAAAACTTTATAAAAAACTTAAAAACTTATATATTATTTATCATAAACCAAATAAGTAAAATCTTTAAAAAAAAATTCTTATCATAAACCAAATAAGAAGTTTTGAAATTTTCTTATCATAAACCAAATAAGAAATCTTGAAATGTTGTAACCGATTCTAATCTTTCTTCTTTAATTGGACATCTTTTCTTCTTTAATTGGCATCCATATTTGCATCTTCTTTAAAGAAACGCATGTTGAATCTTGAATGATGAATGAACATGATTTGAAGTGTTGCTTGATCCCTTTCGCTCTGATACCACGTGTAGAAACATATATAAATCGATATGCACAGGTCTTCAATGATTTCCAGGGTCGTATGATGATCAAACAAGCATCATGACAACATCATATATTCAAGGATAAAGAGCAAAGAAGATGGGTTTAACCCTTAATACATCTGATATTAATATTGAAATGGTTAACAAACAATTGTTTACAGATGTGCATATATATATACTAATCTAATCGATGTGAATGAAAATAGTATGTGATTGTTCTGCGTGATACAACAGACATGTCTTTTCATTATAACCGTTTTTATATATAATCCTAACTATCTATTCGGGTCTGGGCCTAAACATCTAAACGTGCAGCCCTATATATGCATGTTCAGGGCCTGCAAATCTATTTATAAATAAATTAAACCTATACTAAAGTTTGTGAATATAATAAACAAAGATTATTGGATTATAATCTTCCAACAATGAGACACTATAATAGTGTAAAAAATTCATGTTTGTTAAGTTCAGTTACTTTATTGTTTTTCTTCATGAATGATGAAACTTAAAACACATTCTGGAGCAGTGACTCCCATTCGGTTGGTATTTGGTGCAGCTAAATTGAAGATCACTTTGTACTTTTCTCTATATGTTCCATACTAATACTCATTTTTTTGAATGGCGATTATATTAAAAAAACTAGCAAGGAGCTAGGTTACAAAGCAATAAGATACGGGTTCTTAAGCCAATCATTCCATGTTGATTGAAAGCTTTACACCTAGAATTAAACCACATAAAAGAAACTAGACAAAAATGTTTATCCAAATAAAATCGCCTTTGATTGGGTAAGTACTATCAAACAGAATCTTGTTACGGAAGCCCCATAAGAACCACCACGTAGTGTAAAAAACTCCTTCCAACAACTCCTTTAGTTTACTAGGCAGCCGAATATCCATCATCCACTCAAACCAATTCGTATAAGAACTAAAGATTGGTTTTCAAACTATAACCTTAACATATGAAGTGAGATTCTTTATCGTTAACGCACCATTTTTACCAACTAGTTGGTTACCCGCGCATAGCGGCGGCAATAATATTTTTACTAACTCAACTATTTACGCAATTTCCTACCCGCTTAGTAATTTCATTTCACAACACTTTGAATGTATGTGTTCGTTTGAGTTTTCCGTAGCTTTCCCGCAATACCATATTAACATCATCATTTTCGCATGTAAAAAGACAACACTCTCTCCGAAAATATATAGTTTTAACGTATCAAGTTCATATTTAATTAAGGTTAAAGTTGTAAAAAAAATACAAATCAACATAAAATAAACCCGCTAAAAATGTAAAAAACAAAAAGTTATAAAAATATATCAAAATGGATCTTGAATGAAAGAGCATAAAATTTTAAAAAATATGGTGAAATTAGATCATAATTAAATTAAATTGATAAAAAGATATTTCAATTTGAAAATAGAAGTGAATTTTTAATCAAAAGGTGACACATGTCACTTTATGATGTGTTTTTTTAAAATGAAATGGATGGTCAAGATTGCACCTCCTTATCTTAATTTTTAGTGGGTCTCACATTATAAATGCTTTATATAGTAAATATAGATTAGTGTAACATACAAAAATAATTATTTTATGTTTAAACAGTTGGTCATTTGTTTCTTCTTTTATAAGCATATATGCTATTGGATTGCACATAAACGGTTTTTCTGAAATAATATTAGTCAATGTTGTCTCGGGTTTTTAATGCGTTTATGTAAAATTGAGTTTTATTTCCCTATGTGACTAAAGTAAGTTGTGTGTTTTGCTAGTCTTTAGTAGGCGGTTATTTTTTGGTTGTCTAACCGTTTAGACAACAAACAATACAGATTCATACTCAAGGCTAAAGGACAAATTTCCGTTAGAGTTTGTGAAGGAAAATTTATTTTCAAAAACTTCATGAAAAATTTTGAAAAATTTCCACAAGATCGTGTATGTTGGTGCATAAAAAAGTTGTGAAGGAATTTTATTTAAAGTGGGTAGTTTTGCCGAAAAAAAACGTTTGTGCATTAAATCGCTTTTTGTGCATCAAAAATTCGATTTTGCACCCAACTTCTTTTGTCTTTTTGCATCAAAATTTAATTGCACATCAAACTAGATCAAGTTGAAATTTTTGGCATTAAGATTTCGTTTTCGTGCATTAAAAAACGCATAAAAACTCAAAATTAGAAAAACTTCCTTTACAAAAGTTTCATGCGCCAACATACCAGATCTTGTGAAATTTTTTTGGAATTTTTTCGAGGACGTTTTTCAAAAAAAATATTTTTCATCCTTCTCACGTATATCTGTCTTGTTATTTTAACCTTACCTCATACTCAAAATGTGTCATTTAAATTATTAATAACATCTACAAATAACAAATGCATGCACATAAAAAAATCAAAGCAAGCTAAAACACATGCACATATCGATCTTTACATTTACATTCACTATTACATATAC
>BQNB010134485.1:0-12454 GCA_026074375.1 Tanacetum coccineum | reverse complement strand
GTCGCTCAAACGAGTCCCGAACCGCTTTTTATCAAAACTATATTAAAAATTTACACAATGACCCCCCATCTATTTGAACTTGTCACTTTGCATTAAAACTTTTAATATATATAAAAAGTTTTATACTTTTTTTTTTCATTTTCTATCTTATATAAACACACACACATGACTCTCTCCCTCTCCCATGATTTTCGGCCGCCGGCCAGCCGTCAGATTCCGACCACCACCATGCCGTCGTCGCCGGAAAACTTTTCCGGCGAACTTTTCTGGCCGAATCCAAAAAGATTCCTCGCCACCCAATCTATTCGATCCACTATACCACGCGCCTCCACCGCCGCTGCCACCTCTCTGCCACCTCCACCACCAACTACGGCAGCAGCCGCTGCCACTATACCACCGCCCACCATCGACATCCATCTATATCATCCCACACCATCAACATCATAGCACCACCATCGATCTAACACCATCACCACCCCACGGCAGCCATCTCTCACACGCCACCATCAACACCACCGCCACCCTCTCCACAAACCGAACATCACCGCCACCAGCCAACGACCGACGCCATCATCGTTACCTCGTCACGCCACCGAGCACCACCCCACTGCCGTCATCACAGCCACCGCTGTACAGCCGCCATAAAAGGGTGCGTTCGAATTTATAGCACCATAAGGGTGCGTTTGGCTCGACAAAAACCAACCAGGGTGCGTTGGTTTTAAGTTATAAAGAATAGGGTGCGTTTTGGTTGTGGTCACGAGAATAGGGTGCGTTTGATTTTTATTCTCAACAGATAGGGTGCGTTTGGTTCATCATAAGACTAACCAGGGTGCGTTTGGATCTGGGTTCTCAACAAATAGGGTGCGTTTGGTTCATCATAAGACTAACCAGGGTGTGTTTGGATCCGGGTTTGGCAATAAGGGTGTGTTTGGTTTAACTGCCGCACCACTAGGGTGCGTTTGGGTTAATAAAACCCCAAACAGGGGCGTTTGGGATAACAGTTAACACCCAAGGGGGTGTTTGGTTTGGCAGAAACCGCACAAGGGTGCATTTGGTTGGCTGCGAAACAGCCAAACGGGGGCGTTTGGTTTAATAGGACTGCCAAAAGGGGTGTTTGGTTGGGCAGAAAACACTAAGGGTGTGTTTGGGTTAACAAGTTAAACCGTAAGAGGGTGTTTGGGTGAGCAGGAAACTATTAGGGGTGCGTGTGGGTTAAGAGAAGACAACAAAGGGGTCCGTTTGGTTGGTTTAGCAGAAATAGACGCGTTTGGTTTAGCGAAACAACATAGGGTGAGTTTGGTTTATACAAATCGACTAATGAATATAACATAAGGTTTTATAAATATTAAAACCGGATATATTGGTGGTTTAAATTGGTTAAATAAATGTAATATTTATTATTTGGTTTAGTTTAAATATATATGTATATATATATCATAGGTTTCTGTAAACAAAATGTTGAACCAAAGTTCTGTAAAATATGTGTGACTGTTTCGATCCTTATATGTTCCCTAAAATGTATGTATGAATGTTGTAATTCAAAGAGTTGTAAAATATGCATGACCATTTCAATCCCCAAATAGTCCAAAAAATGTATGTATAAATGGACCACCTTTGTTCAAAGTATGCATGATAATCAAAACCATCACGAAATATTCCAAATATGTATGGTAAAAATGTATAAGTGTAGGACCGCAAGATTTCCCTCGTGATAATGCATCAAATGCAAACATCACAAAAATGTCATTACGTTTTCCTAAGCTCATGATACTGAAGCTCGACATAAATAAATAGCAATATAAAATTGCCCACATTGCCCGTATTGATGTTCTACCCGGAACATCCCAAATCCGACATGGTATACGTTCGTTCCCGGTGATAGCTAGTCACCCGAACGGGGGCGTCACCCCCAAATAGATCTATTTATAACATTCGCGCTTACTGAGACCAATCCAATTGGTTATACCATAATTAACAGTTCATGATAATGGGCTCATTAGGTATTGTTACCTAGGCAAACACGTAATCATAATGTAAAAATGTCCACTTGCGTCCAATTGTAAAAACCCATGCATATGTTTCTCACCCCAAAACGCGTCCATAAGTGTAACCAAGTATTGTATCTCACCGCGAGATATATAAATAAGTATGTAAACCAATTTGTAATCAACCATGTAAATGCATTTGTAAACAAGCATGTTCTCACCCCAAAAATATATGTAAAACCAGTAAAACATGGGGCTATAAACTCACATCGATGATGAAGAACGATTTGCAGAAATGCACATTTTAAGCACAGCACGAACGGAAACCGAAACGGCTCGACCAAGAAGTTGCAGCTTAACTTAACTGCTAAGTCCCACTAGCCTAGGATAATGAATTTGGGTTTCCCGATGGGTAGTCTCATCAACGCGACACGTTGATAAGGATTTAGATTCCAAGTTGTAATAGTTTGGTGGTTGGTTAAATAAAATAAATCGAAAAGTAAAAACAAAGCATGTAATATATTCCGTATATATATTACATATGAAAAATAAACAAGTATATAATTCATACCGTGAATTATATAATAAAGGAAACCAATTAAATAAATAATTGCGAAATGTGAGAATAATTGAAACAAAACATTTCGACACGTTTTCGGAAATCACCACTTTAATTAATAAAGAGTTCCGGCATAAATGTAAACACACGTTTTAAAGTTACAAATTATGTTTAACGATGCTTGTAAAGTTTTTACAAAAGTTATGATTTTACCTTCTAGTCAAGAATTTATAAAATAATATTTTATAAATTAATCTTTCGTCTTATTGACGGATCGTAGCTAAAATTGTTGTCTCCTTGTAAAAGTATAGTTTTCGTTCGTTGTCAGGTTATCGTATAGTTATATTTTAGTATATTTTTAAAATATAACTTAGTCTCTTTTACCGGGTTTAAAATAATAAAAGTTTTAGTAAAACATTACTAAGTATAGAAATTTTATATAAATTGTCGTCTGATTTTCAGTTATAAAACGATTCCATATTCGTAAATATCTCAACGTTTTTTCCCGAAATTCAATAAATGTTGCATTGTTAGCGGTGTCAGTATTTCAAGCCTGCGGGTTTTAAAAATAATATTTATTTGTTTCATATCTAAACTAAAACAAAAAATAAAATATTCCAATTTACTTTAACCAATTTAAACACCAATATATATCAGGTTTATAATTTTTATATATTCGTGTTATTTTTATTAGTCAGTGCACGAAACACGGAAACCCTTGATGATCTTTGTGTCAAAAACCAACGCCAGCGTTGGCAAAATCTGCCAAACCAAACAAACACCCCCTTATGTTGTTTTCTGCCCAACCAAACGCCCTTTGCGGGCTGTTAAACCCACAACCAAACGCCCCTTGTGGGTTGTTTTTAATACCAAACACACCTTTACGGTAAATCTGCTCACCCCCCCTTATGGGTAATCTGCTCACCCAAACGCCCCTTATTCGGTAATCTGCTAACCCAAACGCCCCTTTTGGCAGTTAACCTTACAACCAAACACACCCTATCCTGTTTCCCTTAACCCAAACACATCCCTATGTTGTTTCTATATCCACCAAACGCACCCTAATGTGTTTTATACAAAACCAAACACACCCTTGTTGGGCTGCCACAGCCAAACGCACCCTAATCGGGTGGTTGACCCGATACCGGACGCACCCTTGTGGTGCCGAAATCAAACCAACGCACCCTAGGTGCATAAATAAACCAAACGGACCCGCTGATGCAAACCAAACGCACCCTAGGTGCGGTGAATAGTAAACCGACGCACCCTTGTGGTGTATGAGACACCCGAACGCACCCTCGGTGCATATATGAAAATCAAACTCAAACCACCACGAGCCGGCACCACCACGGTGCGGCTGTGGCGGCAGCATTTCCGACCAAACACCACCTTATGGTGGTGGTCTCGGTGATAAACTACAACCGACGAGCACCCCTTTTTGGGCGGCTGCCACCCAAACCCAACGCACCCTCGTGGTGGCTGAGGTGGTGCTGGCTGTGGTGTGGTGGTGAGATGGCAGCGGCGGCGGCGCAAGATGGGGGGGGGATGGTGGTGACGGGGCTGCGGCTGGGGGAGCTGCGGAGAGGGGCGGGCGGCGCGGCGGCGTGAGGCGGCGTGACAAAGGACGGGTAGATCGGGTGACGAGGAACCTTTTTGGATTCGGCCGGAAAAGTTTTCCGGCGGCGGCGGCCGACGGTGGGGCATTGGCCGGCGGCCAAAAAATATGAAAGAGGGAGAGAGAGATATATGTTTGTGTGTGTTGTGTTTTTGAAAAAATGAAATGAGATGTATATAATTTATATATATATATATATATATATACTATATTACACTATACTATATATCTATATATATATTAAATTATAATACTAATGTGACCAGTTCTCATAAGTTTTGGGGTAAATATTTTGTAAATATTACCACAGGGAATAAGGTGTAACTTTTGATCTGATTCGTAATAATAGGTTGGGGATCTCGTTTGAACCACTTAGCGGACGAATTAAAATACGAAACTTGCGCCATTGCGTTCGGAATCATTTTACCGATAAAAATGAGTATTTACTTGATAATATTTCATAAATGTTTTTATAACATTTATAAAAATATTTGTTACTTATTTTGTACCCGGCTATGCCTTGACCGAAATTAAAAATGAATGTTTCAACCTCGAACATTTGTGTTATCACAACAAAACGCTTTTGGAAATAGAAAGTTAGCTGATTGTTATTAATTTTTTATTAAATAAATAGTGATAATTAAAATTAAAAAATTTAATTATTTTTGTGTCGGTACACGTTGCGTGCAGTTCAAAATTTGCGGGGCTGTATTAGCTCTGACTGCTTGTTTTAAAGTCTTGGGTAAAAACTAAAAAGTTGTCTGAAATAATGTTTTGCATCAAATTACGTTAGGGTCGAATCGTGAAGCGTGCTTTAGTGGTTCGTTTTTGGATAAATCAACTCTGACTTTACCTATATATCTTTTTCTTTTCTAATCAAATAGTTAAAAAACTTTGTATCGAGGTTGTATAATAATAAATACGATTCTATTATTGAAATATCGTTCCGAAAATTTTACCAGTAATGCGGTAATCGTTTTTATGTGACAATAAAAGACCAAAAATCAAGTCAAACTCGAAACGTCCAAGGTTAAAATAGTCCTTTAAAATTTCGAGAATTCCCGGATATTACATTTGGTTTGCATCAGCATAGGGTGTGTTTGGCTATGCAGAATCACGCCAGGGTGCGTTTGGTTTTGATTCAGCACCAAGGGTGCATTTGTTATATGATAAACACCACATAAGAGTGCGTTGTTTTGGTTGTGACCGCAAGCACAAGGGTGCGTTGGTTTGTTTGGTTTAGGCAGATTAAGGTGTGTTTGGTTTAGCGGCAGTCACATAAGGGTGCGTTTGGGTGTGCAGAAAACTGTAAGAGGGTGTTTGGGTTAGCAGTTAAACTGTAAGAGGGTGTTTGGGTGAGCAGTTTCGCACTAAGGGTGTGTTTGGTTGTGCAGGAACGCACTAAGGATGCGTTTGGTGAGGCAGAATAACGTAAGGCTGTGTTTGGGTGAGCAGGGAAAACTTTAGGTGTGTTTGGTTTATTACAAATCGACTAATGAATTAACTAAGGTTTTATGTAAATATTAAAAACCGGATATATTGGTGGTTTAAATTGGTTAAATAAATGTAATATTAATTATTTGGTTTAGTTTACATGTGTGTATATATATATAGTAGGGATCCAGTGAGAAGTAACAGTTTATTGCTTTTTCTATGTCGTCAGTTATAAGCACAAAGGTTTATTTCCACAAAAGGTAGGATTTATTTTTATTTTTGTTTATGTTTGAAGTTTAAATCGAAAGAAAGAAAAGATAAAACTCTCTAGTTTTGTTCTTTCTTGAATTTCAAAAATTAAATGAAGTGTTATGCTTAAAAAATGACCAATGATGAGTTTCTTTTGGTGTTAATGATCTTGAAATTTTTATACAAACACAAAAGAAACTAAGGTCAAAAGAAGGACGAGATAGATAGATCGAGTCGGTGTTTGATTGTTGTTGATTGTGAAATGAGTGTTTTAAGATCTTGGATGATCTATAACTTCATTGCAAAAACACGAACCAAGAAAAATCTGAGATCTTTACGTTACCACCGGTTACCGAAAATGATTTGCTGTCGAGTTTGTTTTCGAAAATTGTTTTGTTTCCGAGATTGATTTTTGAGAAAGATTATTAGAAAACTGTTTTTGTTACTCGAGTGATAAATCTGAGATCAATTGATATTTTTGATTTTCGTTCTTGTGATTCAAAATAAACCTAAAAACGCATAGGATTTGTTATTGTTCTTGAGATGTTGATACTTGATTGAGTGTAGGATTTGTTTCTGAAATTGTCAGATCTAAAAACGCGTTATTCAAAATATGTTTACCAAACACAGATCTATGATGTTGATCAGTTTGACAAAAAGTCAAACTTCCGACTTTAAAAGTCAAAATTCGATAAAAGCAGTTATAGATCCGATTTTGGTATATAAAACAGCTTCTTCTGAGTTTGACCAGTCAAACTTCCGATTTTGAGAATTGTAACCACTTTTACTGAATTTAGACTTAAAAATCTGCTGAATATCAAAATAAGCACAAATAAGCAAAATTTATACTGATTTTGCCACGTCACTTACGATAAAACCGTAAGTATTCAATCTTGATAAAACCAATATTAAAAAAATAAGTACAAATAAGCTCTAAAAACTGAATAAACACATTTTTAAGCAGTTTGACTCAATAAGCATACGAAAAATAAGCTGAAAAATAAAATAAGCACACGAAAAAATCAGAATAAGCACAGCAGATAAACCAAACCGAATAAGCTCATATAAGACCAAAATAAGCTAGAAATAAGCTGCTGGAATAAGCTGACGAAATAAGTTGTCCGAATAAGCTCTCCTAAACAACACTAAATCGCTCCTGCAGCTTTGATACCACTTGTGAGGTCTTGATTCAGGATCAATAAGCAATAGAGTGTGTGTTTAGGTGTAGTGTGTATGCTTATAGAATTTAGAGAGAGAAAGAGAAAGATAGAAAGCAGAGAGAGAAAGAGGGAGGAAGAGGATTAGAGAAAATGATTAGAATGAGATTAGAAGACACACCACACTAATGAGGAGGTGGTGGGGGTATTTATACCCATTTTACAAGTATGAGCAAGGTGCTCTTGTCTTTTAGACTTTGGCTATTTAGCCAGGTTTCGAGACTTTATTTTAGTCACGAACCTTTCACCTAACCTATTACACAATATTATTTTTCTAATTATTACAAGACTCGATCTCAATAAGATCGTCACTTTTTATCATTCCTAACACTTAAGTTGCATGAACTGTTAATTACTCGGAGGGTAAGCGCGAATGTTATAAGATAGATCTATTGGGGTTGACATCCTCGTTCGGGTGACTAGCTATCACTGGAAACGAACGTTATACCATGTCGTTACATTGAACTACATTTACATGAACATTTACTTTGATTGTCTGAAATGGATTGACATTCATTGGGATACATTTACAGTGCCTGAAAAGATTGGCATACATACAAGTCAAAGCGCAGTTTCATGAACTTAGGTGTGTAATCGTAATCACATATGGTGACTATTGTATTGGATACAATGGTCATGCATACATTTCAAATCTTGGATTTAAACACAAGTACATACATTTTTTTGACTATTTAAGGGTTGGAATAGTCAGTCATACTTTACAAATCTTTGATCCAATATTTTTGCTTAAACATTTTATGATACTGTAGTGAGACAGTAGTCACTAAACATTTTACATGGTACTGTGATGATACATTAGGCAAATACATTCATTTGAACTTACATTCATACTTATAAAAATCTATGAACTCACCAACTTTATGTTGACACTTTTTAGCATGTTTTTCTCAGGTGAATTAGATGCTTGGCTTACTTGATGTGCATTGGAGTCTAAATTTGACAAGATTTCATTCATTGATTACTACTTACATACAAATGATCAAATCTCGTTTGGTTGTTTTCAAGCTTTTCATTGTGATGCAATTATAGGACAAATGTTATATCAATTTCAAGGAAATTAACGAGATTACTTTTCAAACGACATATTTAGAGGTCGTTCTCTTGTATATAGCGTTGTGTATTATGAAGTAACGCCCCCGGACATATTTTCGCTGCGACACATTTTTGGGGGTGTTACAGATTGGTATCAGAGCACTGGTTAAAGAGAACTAGGTTGCATATTTTACCCTAGACTATAACCGTTTTTGCAAACATTGCATCACAGCAAACATTTTCAAATTGCATACACACTACTTGCTTACTTGCTTAGGTTACTTGTTACCTTAAGTGCTTACGTGGCATACATATATATAATATAGATGCTTGCATTCCTTTTTGCGTATATCGTACATTTATTTATATAAGAGTTATTTATATAAATACCAGAACAATTCTTAAGACATTGTAAGTTGCACAATGGTCTCATTTACGCCTTAGACATTGTGAGTTACACAATGGTCTCATTTTACTTCTTAGACATTGTGAGTTATACAATGGTCTCATTCTACTTCTTAGACATTGTGAGTTGCACAATGGTCTCACTTCGTTCGCAGACATTGTAAGTTAATCAATGGTCTTTAAGAATATTATTTTCTTCATAGTTATATATACAATATCGTATTACACGAAGACCGTTATAATTTTTGTTTACATGGAATTATGTATCAATTTAAGGATTACAAGTCTTGTATGGGCGGGACTTGTAATACGAGGATTGATATGATAATTGCTATGTTAGCAAAGCCCGTCACAGTTCTGTTTACATGGAATTTTATTGTGGATCCAAGTAATTACAAGTCTTGTATGGGCGGGACTTATAATAGGAGAATTGATACGATAATTGCTATTTCGATCTTCACATTGATTTTTAACACTATGTTGACATTTCCCTGATTGTTTACAAAACGAATTTTAAACACTCGAACCCATTACGTCATTAGAAGCACATGCATCGTCATGTTATCCATCACCTTGAAGGTTATGTGAGTACGCGTATTGCATCGGAAATTATTAAGTAGGATGATTTATAATCTCTTTATTTGAAAGGATTGGGACGCCTCTTCAGTTAAATAAGGAAATTGTAAATCACCGAACCATAAGTTTATCATTTTTACTTAACATAAATTAGGACCCACCCTTTATGTAAGTAATGAATTATGAATGAGTGAGCTTAATGGTATCCGATATGAAACGAGTATGAACTCGAACCCGATAATCACCGGAATACGTTAAAAAGGTCTAGAAACACAATCGTGCCTTACCGCTCAGCAGGATCTTAAGGCCTCATTTGGAACTACCGAATCCCATTCCTAAGTTATTACTTTTGACGTTACAAAATCTTTACGATCATGAACTGTTCGTGGAACTAACAGACTTGTTACACACTTGAACTAATGGAGTCGATTCAACATCGAACTAACGACTGAGTACCTAGTATTTTCCATCGTTTATCGTAAATAAAGCTCTTCCGCACTCCTCCCATCTTGTTAAACTTTATTCGGGGAAATATTGTTTATCGGAATGTCCTCATTCTCGGCATCCCATCACCATTTGTTATAGTTATTGATGTTATGGTCGCTGCTGTTGGGTCCTGGAGCGGTCCCAATTAGTACAACTTTATCCAATAGGTAATGCAACCCCCCTTAAACCAGATAAACACCTATCGACGAAGGAGATAGTCGAACTCCTCACTTCGGGTCACTGGTAAGAAGAATTAGGTCGCGATACATCTTAGTACTGCCAAGTAAGTTGGGTACTTACATCCATAAGCCACGTTGATGTGAATCATCGAACACCACAGATATCGGAAACGAGACTCTGCCCTTAAACATTTATAGCGCGTTTATATCAATCATGGAACTTGTAGCGATATGTTCATGTAATACCTATTCTGAGCACCGGTCATAGGCGTGGTGGTTGCGACGGTTCTCTTGAGTGGCATTCTGAATTTAAATCACAATAATACAATACACGTGGGATTTCAAGCGATCACTACACAGGGGAGAGATATAACAGCATTGAGTCATAAGACCTATAATGATTTTTGAGATACCCATTTTGACGGAAAAAAAAAAAAAAAATAAAATAATTTAAAAATAATTAAAGAAAAAAAATGGATTAGATCCCTGGTCCCAAACCTACCACAATTTCTGTACATTGAGAAGTGTCGAAAACAACCGAATGTTTGCTGAATAAAGTTTATCAGCGTTTTTGTTTTAGAAACAAGTTTATTTAAAACTTAAATCTTTTCTTTGTCACAAAGAATACAACGGTTAACACAATTTTTAATCTCGAGGACCGAGATTCTTTAAAAGGGGTAGTAACTGTACTATTCGTAATTTTCGGAATATTTAAAGGACTATTTTTAACCTTTGACTTTTCAGGGTCTGACTGACTTTTTGACTTTTTGGGGTCTTTTAATTGTCCACCTAAAATCAATTACCTACCAGCGTAATAGTCAATCCCTTCTTCTCGTGTGTACCCTTGAGTAACCAATCTTGCTTTATTTCTTATCATAATAGTAACATCCGAGAATTTTTGGAATTTTAAAGGAGATATAAGTTATTCCAAGGTTGATTTATCAAAAACGAACAGCTAAACCACGTTTTCACAACTCGGACTCTAAAGCAATTTGATGTAAAACGATATTTCGAACAACTTTTTAGTTTTGACCGAGACCCGAAAACAGTCAGAAGGTGACTGAAATGCCCTCGTAAAATTTTGAACACAACGCGTACCGACACAAAAATAATCAAATTTATTTTTGGTTATCACTATTTATTTAATAAAATATTAAATAAAATCATTTAACATTTTATTCGGTGACGTTTGTTAAATACGCAAATATTCGAGTAAAAGGATTATTTTTACGGACAAAGTTTATCGGAAATATACAAAATAAACAATACACGTTTTAAATAAATTTTATAAAACGTTTACGAAAATTAGTCGAGTGAATACTCATTTTTATCAGAAAAATGATTTGAAAAACAATGGCGCAAGTTTCGTGCGTTGAATTGTCCGTTAAGTCGCTCAAACGAGTCCCGAACTAATAATTTATAAAAGTTCTCAAAAATTACACTTTTAGTCCCTGAAGAAACATTTACAAATTTTTCCCTCATCTATTATTACTTTGTCATTGTTTTTATAACTTTTTATATAAATACAAAAGTTATAATTTTCTTTTCATTATTTATAAAAACACAACACTCATCATCTTCCATCTCTCTCCCTATTTTTCGGCAGTCACCACTGCCCCGCCGCCGGCCACCATTAGCCGCCGCCAAAAAAAAAATTCGGCGAGCTTTTCTGGCGAATCCAAAAAGGTTTCTCTCCACCCGATCTATTAGATCCACTATATCACGCGCCACCACCTCCTCCCCGTCACAGCCGCCACCCCCACGACGTCATCTCCATCTCAGCCGCACCACCATAGGGTGCATCGAGTTATAATTTTTTTTATTTAACCAAAAAATGGTGGTGTTGGGTCCGGTAGAAGCAACACAAGGCACAAGGCGTGTTTGTTCGGTTCATATTAATAAATAGGGGTGCGTCGGGTTGTGTTATAACAGCCAGGGGTGTTTGTTCCGGTGGCAAACCGCACCATAAAAGGGTGCGTTCGGTTTATTATTAGCATCAAGAGGCTGCGTTTGGTTTGTTTCGGCACCGATTAGGGTGCGTCTGGCTCGGCAGAAAAAAAACCAACCAGGGTGCGTTGGTTTGGATTATAAAGAAAAGGGTGCGGGTGGGTTGGTCATAACCACCTCAAGGGTGTGTTGGGATGGGTGGCAGCCACCCGAAAAGGGTGTGTTGTTTGTTGTGGTTCCCGGGTCAGCAGCTAGGGGTGTTTGTTTTTGGGTTATTAACAAGATTAGGGTGCGTTTGGTTCGGTTATAAAAACCACGCAGCGGGTACGTTTGGTTTGGCGTAGATTAGGGTGCGTTTGGTGTTTATAACACCGTGTAGGGTGCGTTTGGTTGGGTGGCAGCCACCAAGGGGTGCGTTGGTTGGGGCTGTCACCGCACAAGGGGGCGTTTGGTTGGAGCAGCCACCGCACGGGGTGCGTTTGGTTTTGTAGAAACCGGATAGGGTGTGTTTGGTATAGCAGAAACACGGATAAAGGTACGTTTGGTTGGGCAGATTTACATCGAGGGGTGCGTTTGGTTTGACATTAAGCACCAAGGGTGCGTTTGGTTTAGAGAGGACAACAAAAAGGGTGTTTGGTTTAGCGAAACAACAAGGGTTTGTTTGATTTATATATAAACGGAGAAATGTCATGACGAAATTTATATAATTTTCTTTATTTACTTATGATTCGCTGAAACTGCTATTATTT
>BQNB010134484.1:2989-18307 GCA_026074375.1 Tanacetum coccineum | reverse complement strand
AGGTAACTCTTTAAGTTCGACTTTGGGAATTTCATCTTTTGGTTCATAAGAAGTAGCATATTCGATTGAAGACTTCTTTAGTTCAACAACTTTAAGTTCTTTTTGAATTCCAGGTGAGTAAGCTCCTTGATCTGGTGAAGGTAATGGATCACTATTGAGAAGTGCACCAAGAATGAGAATGTCACCCTCGGGATCAAAGTACGTAGCATTCAAAACTGGTGAAACTGGTTCATCATCGATTGTTATAAAAGCATCGACTTCTTCAAAGAGTAGAAAATCGCTTTCATCAAACGGAGTAAGTGTTGGAGATGAAGTGGAAACAATTGGATCGAAGTACGGAGAAGGATTGTTGTAAGTAACGGAATCGGAAAATCCAAGTACTTCTTGTGAGTACTCTTCACAAGTACTCACAAGGGTTAACGATTGATCATCATTCCTAAGAGTTATCTCTCCTTCGTAAACATCGATTAAAGCATGAGCCGTCCTAAGAAAGGGTCGCCCGAGTATCAATGGTACTCGAGGATCGGCTATAAAATCAAGAACAATGAAATCGGCGGGAAAGTAAAACTTTCCTACTTTGACAAAAACGTTTTCGGCTACGCCGGTTGGTTTGGAAATTGTACGGTCGGCTAATTCTAATACCATTTTTGTTTCGGTTAGGCCTGAGAGTTGAAGCTTTTTCCAAATGGATAAAGGCATGAGATTGATACTAGCACCTAAATCGGCAAGGGCTAAGTAACTATTGAACTCCGAAAAATCACATGAGGAATGAGAAATCGACCGGGGGTCACCCTAGCTGTCAGGAAGCTTTTTTAGACAACAGCACTACAACATTCATTCAACGGTGTTAGGTTAACTCAATTAACATTTCGTTGTTATTTAACATCTTTTTGAACATCGGAGCAAACTTTGGCATATGAATGAGTGCATCCGCGAAACTTAGCTCAAAGTGAAGATTACGGAAGATTTCCATAAACTTTGAAGCTAGGATATCATCCTTTTCACGAATTTTTTCTTTGTTAAGTCTTGAGGGGTAAGGTTAAATTAGCTTGGCTTTGTTAGCAACGAAAGAAGGTTCTTCGATTGGTTCTTTGTCTTTGGTTTGTTCTTGGACCAATTGAGGTTGGATGTCTTCGGTGCTTGGTAGCTCCGTATCCTTTGTCACCTCACTTTCCTTTTCCACCACCGGCGGTGGAATCGGAGGTCCATCGTATGAAACACCACTACGAGTTGTAATTGCCTTGGCTTCATTTCTTGGGTTTGGAATGGTATTGCTTGGTAAAGAACTTGAACTTGAAGGTTGATTGGTATTGCCTAAATCATCAAACTTAGTGCAAAGGCTTGTTAACAAACTTGTAACATTTGCCATTTGATTTTGCAATCCTTGATTTTGATTTTGCACATTCTTTAATATCGCATCGTTTGCTTTAACGTAGCTTTCAAAATCCATTTTCAAAACACTATTTGTTGGAGGTTGGTAAGGTAAAACTTGATTGATTGGTGGTTGATTGGTTGGTGTTTGGTATGGTGGAGCTTGATAAACTTGATTTTGGTTGTTTTGACGGTTTTGTTAAGTTTGTTCCACGGTTTTTGGTTAAGTTAGAATTGGTTCCTTGATAACGGTTTTTGGTTGATTTGGACATTTGGTTGATTTGAAACCCGATGTTTCATTTGCCTTGCCAAATGGAAGGCTGGTTTCTTTGAAGAAAATGCCACGGCTGCGTTTGGTTGAAATTGGTTGGATATTGTCATGAAAAACGGGAAAATCGTTTCACCTCGAGTTTAACGGACAATGGGTAAAAATTGTTATTCGATCCACAAGTGACACATACATCACAACAGCTTTTACTGGTGGCAGGAGGTAGTAACAACAAAGCTTTTCCTTTTCATTCAACATCTTGTCATGCTTGATAGTCACTATCCTATGAGAAAGCGGCTATTTGTTGCATATCGAAAGAATTCTTAGAAGAAGAAGAATTATAAGAGGGCGAACCGTACTCACGTCTTGAATCATTACACACTTCTGAGTACGAACTTTTGACTTGCTTTCAATAACGCTAAACTTCTTGAGGCATTTTGTCCTAAAGAAATTAACCACCTGCGGCGGGAGTCTAAGGCATCTTGATCTGGATTCAAAGAATTGTAACAAGAATCGAGTTGTAGAGTTCCGAGAAGCCATGGTGAGGACATTGAACGAGAGTCCCATTAAAACTTCCCATGCTTCGTTAAAGGTTTCGTTGGTTCTTGAAAAAATGGTGATATTGTTTCTGAGAATAGTTGTTTTTCGATGTGGAAAAAAATTGGTTTATAAATTTTGAAAAACAAGTCGTCCCATGTGAGAAATTGATTCTAGGAGGTTCCATGACTACCCAATCTCGTGCTTCACCGTCTAGAGAAAAAGGGAAAAGCAAAAGCTTCACCGAAGTGTTCGTAACTTCTGGATGCTCTAAACGTTGAAGTGACCTTTTTTAAAAAATCGAAGGTGAATGAGAGGTCTTGTCTACCCGTAACTTATTACTTTGCACAAGATTGATTAACGGTTCTTAAGCTCGAAATTGTTTAGCAATATCGTGAATAACTATAGCATCTTCATACCCCTCGATGGGTGCTTGTAACATTTGGGCCATTGTTCGATTGTCGGCCATTGGAACAACGTTTTGTTCAACAATTGGTTCTACCGGAAGATTTTGTTGTTGTCTACGTCTTCGAGATTGCGAACGAGTGCGCATAAAAGGAAAAACAAAAATCAACAAAAGCAAAGTTAAAACTTAAATTTATTTTCACTAATGAATTTTTAACGGTTACCGAAAGAGACTAAACCAAATAATCACTACTTCACGGTAGCTCTTGACAATTGATTTTCAGGTGAGCCGTACTTGGTAGAGACAACAATTGGGCAAGTGGTTTAAAATCTTTGATTCGATTTGGGAACATTGCAAGTTCACCGGAAATTGAAATGATAATATCTCAATGGAAGATATTATTTGTTGGTGTTCGATTACCAACTTTGTTTATTTTATTTCTTTTCTTTAAGGAAAAATTTTTATATTTTTGATTTTTTTTATATCTTTTACTTATACTAAAAAAAATATTTTTTACTTTTTATATTTTATGAATTTTTTTTTTAGATTTTTGAATTTTAAAACAAAAATGAAACTTTCGAGGACGAAAGGATCTTCAAACCAAATCAACAAACACAAAACGGAGGAATCTTAAACACTAGTCCCCGGCAGCGGCGCCAAAAACTGATTTGCAGTTTATTATACCTAAAATATATTAAATATAATACTTTTTAAAGAGTAATTAAGAAAATTACCAAGTCACCCTTGATAAAATTCACTCTCAAAAATATATATGATATAATATATATTACGTATATTAAACCGGGTAAATATGATCACCCGGGTCGTTTCCCCAACGACTAGTGAAATTGAAACCACGTTTTAGTTCGGATTCTGATTTGAATTAAGCAAAGATAATTGATTTGGAAAGCTATGACTAAAAAAAACAATTTAAACAATTAAACAAATAATAAAACTCTTAAAAATAAAGTCTTAGAAAATTTAAAAAAAATTACACTAATTAAAGAAAATGTGCAGAAATTTTCTAAAATAAAAGCCCTAATTTTTATCTTTTTATAAAAGTTTAATTAAACTAATTAAATCCTAACCCTAATTATTAATTAAAACTAAATACAACCTAAATAATAAACTAACTTAGGGACAAACTGTGTAAAAAGACTTAAGGACTAACGGGCTAAACATTTACGTGCGAAGGATAACTGAAAAACAACTAAAACAAAAATTAGCAAGAAAGGTCCTACTAATTTTTATCTTTTGATAAAAGTTTAATTAAACTAATTAAAACCTAACCCTAATTATTAATTAAAACTAAATAAAACTAATTAATAACTAACTTAGGGACAAACGGTGCAAAAGGGAAAAGGACTAACTGAACTAAAGAAACTAACGGGTAAAGACTAACTAAGACACAAATTAAATTTGAAATTTACACAAACAGTCCCTGAGGTTCAACCCGATAACAACTAAAGTCCAACAAGGTCCGAATTAAGTTGAAATTTGAAATAAGAGCTTATAACAAGCTCAATTATAAAAAGGAAAAGTGATCTAGATAGCTTATGATGTGCTTAATCTAAAAATTCAAGGAAAATTAAGCTAGAAGTACTTTTAAACTACTGAACTTAAGCATAAAACAAGCAAACTCAGGAAATAAGCTAGTAACTCAAATTCCAAATAAGCTAAAAACTTATAAAAAACTAAACTAGACTCTAAGATTTTAAAGACTTATTAAACTACTTATGATCTATCTATTTAAGCTATAAATCTAGGATTAAAAGCTAAAATTAACAAATTAAGACCCTAGAATTCCTAAGTACTGTTTTTGGTGTTTTCAGACTCTTTTATGACTTTTTGACAGCAAAATAAGCTAGGACAATAAGCTAGAAAACAAAATTAAAGACTTAAACTATATTAAGCTATAACTAAACTATAAGATGCTAAAAGATAAGCTATTAAATCCTACAATTGCTGGCTTAAATTGGGTTTCAAAGGTAGCAGTACTAACTTTGTGGTTAGTACTGGTGCACTTTGCACAAGTGCAAAACAGATGTGCAAGTTTCCTAAGGGGAACCTAGCACTTAAACACACCCCAATAGAGTGTATAAACAAAGTGCAAGCAAGATCTAAGCCTTTGAGGGCTTAGATCAAAATTTTAATAAGAGAAATTTATAGAAAATCTACCCTGGTGTAAAAACAAAGTTAATAAGCCATATCTTTTGAAATTTTTAATCCTAACTTATAAAAACTAAATGAAGACTAATCTTAAATGAAAACTCAGCTGACTTAAGCAAATTGCACAAGTTATGTTGACTGGTAGAGATCAAACACACTTATGCCAAACACTCCTTTACTACTATGACAGCTATGATTAAACTACTAAATTTGAAATCTAATAAACAAATGCTCAATACCAGACAAAAACTAGCTTAAAACAAACTTAATTAGCAAGACTTAACAACTAAATACGCATCAATCTAAGATCTATACTATTTTACTATATTTTTTGGTTTTTAGACGTTTTTAAGACAAATATATGAAAGACTAAGATCTAAACTAATTTAATCAAAAACAGATAAGCAACTATGAATATTAAGCTAGTTAAGGCATAAATAAACACTAATAAGCAATATTAATAAGCAAATAAGCAATAAGCAAGTATGTAGTGAAAATTTAAGCTAGAATTGAAAATGAACAAGAAATGTAAAGGTAAAACTTACCTTATCCTCTAGCTAAACAAGAGGTCCAAGAATGGCAGCTACAAGCTCCCTAGCTTATTAATAAGCTAGGGTATAAGTCCTTGGGATCTCTTCCAAGTTAAGATCCCCTTCCAAAAGCTCTAATCCAATAAGGTCCATAATAAATGTAAGTTTGAACTGATTTAAGGTTTAAGTAAGATTAATTATGAATTCAGTAAGCTCTATTTCAGCTTATAGACTGAAAGAGCTTTAAATGAGCTTATTAACTTATTGAGACAACTTAGCTTATTAAGAGAGTTTATGAAAAAGAAATTTGGAGAGATTTAGAAAAACTGAATTTCATTAATTAAAGAAACTGATTACATTACTGAGAAAGGAAATACAAATCATTTAAGTAAAAATACGAGATTAAGCTAAACTAAAAATTACTAAAAAAACTAGCTTCTGTGTGTGTGAGAAGTGAGTCCTTTTTATAGTTGCTGAAAGAAGATTCTAGCCCTCTTGCCCTGCTCTCCAAACTTTCAATCTCAACCAATCATTTCTTCAATCATTTGAGCTTCTATTGTGGCCGTTGGATTGATTTGTGGACACCTGAAGATTGCCAGCATGGCATTCCTTTGATGTGACATTGTGCTAGTTCTCTGAGTGATTTAGTACAAAAACCCACATGAATTTGTGCTTCTTTCATAGCCGCGTGCTCTATGCTTGAGAGTGAGCTAGTAAGATTCTTGATTTGACCCATTTGACCCTGCCATTGTACTTGGGCTTCCTTGAATTGACTAATGCACCCTTTAATTTACAAAAGCCCTTTGTTTTTTACCCAAGGTAAAAACAGGGACGATGGATGAATAGTAAAAGGGTTCGCACCTTTTTTTTACAGTTAAAACTGTTATAGTTTGAGGGTTCTACACAATTGGTCCTTGTTTTCCTTTTCTTATTTTCTAGTTATAAATAACTTTCGAGAAATGCAAGTTTAGCCCTTGTGGATGTATAGAAAAGAAATGGGTTAGGGCTTTGGGCTTAGTTGACTTTTATTGACCAATGTTTGACTGGGTTTGACTGAGGCTGGCTTCGGCTTTGATTCTTTGGCTTCTTTTTGAACTCTTTTGATTCCCGTGTCCGTGCTTGCTCGTTTTTGACTATTTTCTTGTGATTTTTAACTGATCCGTACCTGCACACACAAAACACAAATACAAGCATATTTTTGCCATTTTTGGTCTGTTTTGGGTTTAATTGGGTTATTTTAGGCATAAATGGATATGTGTATTCTACACTTATCACTCTTCTCAAAAATGATTTTAAAAAAGAAGAATCTAGAAACATTGATAGTGAAATTATGTTAGAAAAGGGATCAAACAGCTAGATAATATTGTTTTAAGAGATCAATCCGCAAAAATTGTTTACATGTTGACGAAACCTCAGTTTTTCTATGATCATACCACTAAACAAGCTCTAGGTTTTCAAAATCCTTTCTATTGAAAAAGTAAAATTACATTTAAGAAAAAACTGCATAAGCTATTTTACTAAGAAAAATTACAGGAAAAAGAGATAAACTGTGTGTGAGTGAATGAGCCTTTTTATAGCCCGAATGAGAAGCTTCTAGGTGCAGGTTCAGTTACACGCTCCTCTCAACATTGGCCTTTGATCATCTCTCAATCATTGGATGCTCCTTAATCACCGTTGGATTAGATTCTTGTCACACGGATTGCCAGCGTGGTAATCTGTGATGTGACACTTGTGTGCTTGTTTTGTGAGTTAAATAGTACAAATCCAATCATTTTCTTGTGCTTCTTTTATGTCCACCACGGCATTCCTCTTGGGTATTGGCCAATGAGATACTTGCGTGACGTTTTAACCTTGCCAAGATGTACTTTGACCCTTGAATTGTTGAATAATGCCTTCAATTTGATTTTACCCTTTGATTGTTACGTGTGGTAATTGATGAAGACGACGATGAATAGTAACAAAGGATTTACCCGCCTTTATTAAACTGTAAACGTTTATATGGGAGGTTTGACCAAGGGGTTTTGGGCCATTGACTTGGGTTGGGCTTGGTATTGTTATAAGAGGTTAACGGGAATTGGTTTTGTGGCTTTTATAAGTAGGATAACGACCGTTAGTCCTATGTTGATAAAGGACTAACGGTGTTAGGGTTTAGGGATTATTTTTGTTAACTTTGAGGGATGGGTTGGTAATTTTAGGATTTTTGTCTTGTTGTGACTTTGACTTTGGTTGACCAAGTTGACTGAAGTTTGACTAGGGTTTGACTTTGATAGCTTCCTCCCGGCTTTTTGCGTGCTCTTCCGTTCCCGTGTTCGTGTTTGTCCGTTTTTGACCGTTTTCTTGTGATTTTTGCTTTATCCGTACCTACACAATAAGAAAGACAAAACAAGCAATATACAAGCCTTTTATGCACAGTTTTGGTCTTTTTAGGGTCTATTTTGATATAAAACGGATATGTGTTTTCACACATATCACTACGACAGTTTGTATATCAATCAATTTCAGACATATTAAGATATAAAGTGCCCAAGCAAATTTTCGACCTGAAACATTCAAATTCTGACATGGTATACATTCGTTTGTCCATATCCTGGACTGGTAAGTGCTACTTACCCAAACGGGGTTGTCAATCCAAAATATATATATTTATAACACTCGCGCCTACACAAAGTAATTAACGGTTCATGATGAGAGGGCACAGTGGGTTATAGCTACTTAGGCAACACGTAAGCAAGTAAAAGATATTCAAGAAACTTGTGTCTGAGGTTTAGAAATAAGCAATGTTTTCACCCCAAAAACAATGAAATAAAATAGTAAAACGTGGGGCTACGAACTCACCTTGATTGGTGAAATGAAGTAGTGGAAAGACTAGAAGAATGATCACACGGTAAAGGACGACGGTACACGGTCACGACCTAAAGGATTAACGGTCGGGTTCAGAATAAGTACGACGTGAATTATGAATGTACATGAGTGTTTAGAAAGTAGTTGTACGGTTATTAAGAAAATGTTTTAGTAACGTTGGTTGTGTAGTAGTCGTAGTAGTTTTGACTCGATGAAACGTATTACGAAGATTAATATAAATATATAGAGTATAATAGGAAAATAAACAAAATAAATAAGTTTCGGCATTTTACCCGGTAGCCCAAAATAATGATTAGAAAATTTGATAATAATGTTTTTATGTTTTTAATTTACGTAATAATTAAAAAGTTTATATTTATAAAATATAATAAGTTTATATTTTTCGCCTTATATTCGGTATTAAAGAAAACACTTGAATATATAAAGTAAATATGTATTTTAGTTTATCTATATAAATTAAATATATAAATTATTTATTATTTATAAATAATATGTTTTAGAAAGGTATATAAATATATGTTTTCAAAAATAATTCTAAGTATATACTTTTTACAAAATTTCGGCATGACCCGTTCGTAAATATTAGTTTTCCAAAGTCGTAAACTTTAATTCCCAAAACATTTTCGACGCTTTTCTTAAATGATCACATTCCCAAATATAGGTTTTGTAACTACTAAGTTACGATAATAATAGTAAACGTTCATAAGTTCAAATAAGTAATAATCCCTTAATAAGAATAAGCCGAAAGCTTTAATGGACCCTTATTGGGCTTTTAGGCCCAATAAGCCTAAACGAAATATATAGATTACAACAAGTCCGAAATTAATCCAATAAGCAAATCAATAAGCAAATAAGCTTTAGCTTATCCGATAAGCTACACAAATAAGCCACCAAATAAGCCAAGCCGTGGCTTATAGCCCACGGTTTAGGCTTGGTTTTGGGCCGAAACCCACAAAAACCAAACAAACACATTTGAGCTCATTCATTAAGCCCGTTAAGCTCAAAACCTTATAAGTTACCAAATAAGCTAAGAAAATAAGCTAGATAAATAAGACAATATACAAATAAGCATAAGTGGTCCATTATTGTGTTCGACTCACATAAGCACTCAAATAAGCTCGATCGAGCTTATTATTAAGCCAAAATAAGTAATAAGCTTTATAAAAATCATATCTTTATAAAAGATTAACCACGACAATACAACTAATATTTCCTTTCTTTCTTTTATATGATTTTCGAACCAAAGACACAACCTTTTTAAGGTTGTGTAAATTTTAAAGCTTTGATTTTTAATGATCCGTTTGTACAACTAGCTTCTAAACATTACAAGGATCAAAGAAGTACAAAAAGAATTCAAACAGGATGAACTTACAGACGAGATGAACGAAGAGATGATCAAGACTCACAAACGACACGAACGGTGAATATAATACCCAAACTAACTATATAAATATAACTCGAATATACTTGAGCTTCCAAAATCTTGATCAAAGTTGAACTATGGTGGTGGTGTGGTGGTTGTTGGCGGCGAAAGACAAAGGAGACGGGAAAATGTTGTGTGTGTATTTTCAGTGAGAGAATAAATTAGAGAATGAAATGAATTTGAAATATGAATGGAAGAATGAGGTGTCTAGGTTCATGGAATGTTTTGAACCTAGAACCTTCCTAAGGTGGGAATCCTGGGTTGTTAAGTACTAAGGAGACAACACTAGCAAGAATGTAGGAAGTGTGTTGGATGGAGGGGGGGGGGGGACGCACCTAAGGAGAAACAAGGGGAAGTTTTGCTAACTTTTGATAGTTTAATTCAAATTAAGAATCCTATGCTCCTTGATATTTATTTACACTTTCTCTAGATATTTTTAAACGGTTTAACGGTATACGCAAAAACTAAAAATGCGTGATAACTTCAAGTAAAATTTTGAAAATTTAAACATCGATACGAAACGTATAAACGCGACATTTATTAAAAGACTATATAAAATACAACCCGGAATGCTTCCGGTATTGATTCTCAGATATACGTGGGATAACTTCCCGGTTAAACAAAAAATTAACACTAAATTTGATAAAGTCAAACTTGTAACCCCTGCCCTTTTTGTGTTTTGAATAATCTAATTTAGTCCTTCGACTATATGACGTTTGTCAGTTATTTAGAATATTATACTATGTAGACGATGGTGAATTAATGAGATATGAAGCGTGATCGGAGTTGACTCACACCTTGTATATATATATATATATATATATATATATATACATACATGTATATACATACATGTATACATGTATATATATATATATATAGTTATCTGTTATATTTATATTATTCATTGTATTATATATATTTATACATGTAATATTTATATATATATACATGTATATATATATATATATATATATAAATATATAAATATAGGGTAAGAATCAAAAAAATCATAATTATAGTAATCCGAGAGTATGATTCTTGGGTCGTTACCCCCAACGAGGAATGCAATTGGAAGCCGAGAGTCGTTTTGAGAATCGATGTTTGAATGAAACAAGATTATGATTGGTTTTCTAAAACTATGAGAAAATTAAGGCAAAAACTTAAAAACACTTAAGGGAAGACAAATTTTAACTAAAAACGCAAAACGGGAATCTGGACCTAAAAACCTAAAATATCAAAATTAAGTCTTAAATTGATCTTTTTGGTTTTTATAAGTTTTAATTAACTAAAAAGCCAGAACAAAGAAAACTAAACTAAAAACGAAGGTAATTAGGGCTTGAAAACACTAAAAACGTGAACGGGATTCAATCCCGTTCTTTAAAAAAACAAAATTTTACAATTTTAACCATACGAAAGCAAATCTAATTTTCCTAGGTTCTAAATGTTAAAAGAAAATTTTCTAAAAAAGAATTATATTTTTTTGACTTTTTTATAATTTTTTATGAATTAAAAACGATTTTAATGAAATTAAATGTTTAAAAATACTAAATAATTTATAAAAAAACTGGAAAAATCATGAAAAGTAGCTTGAACAGTGAGGAGTCTAATAAAAATAAGATGGGAAAAACAGCTTATCGAATAAGCTGTGAAATAAGCTAAAAATGGCTTATAAGCTAAAAGGCCTAAAATGTATATAAAAGATTAATTGTGCAAAGAGAAAACGAAAAAGACCCTAGGGTAAGTGGTAGAGTGTGTGTGTATAAAACGTTTGGTTGTGGGGTTGAGGTCCCAGGTTCGAGCCTTTCTCACCCGAGGCTTCCCGTACTCCCAAATGTTTTTGCAAATTCCATTTTTAACAACTTTTTAGAGGGATTAAAAATAAGCAACTTTTACAAAACAACTTTTTTTATAAACAAAAAATAAGCACGAAATAAGCTGTTAAAAGTGACAGAATAAGCTAAATACTACTAAACCATAAAAATGACTAACTGTTGGGCTTTTTAAGCTATTAAACTAGAAGAAGGGCTAATAAGCTGAAAATAACTAAAAAGCTATACCTAATAAGCATAAACAAACAAAAATAAGCAAAGGGGTTAAGCTAGAAAATGACAGATTAACAAAAGAGTTTTAACACTAAAAATTTTAAGCTAAAATGAAAATAAGCTTAAATAAGCTCTATCCTAATGCAAATAAGCTGAATTAAGCTAAACCTATCCTAATGAGCAACACTAAACCTAAATAAGCAAAAGAAATAAGCAAATAAGCTTAAATAAGCACAAGAGCAAAATGGCCAAATCAGACAATCAAAACAGCAAAGGGTCACTTTTGGGCTTAAAATTAAGCAACAAAAAGGAACCTTATGGACATACAGCTTATATAGGCTTAAAGCTTGACTTAAAAACTACAATAATCAGCAATCAAATAGGAGTTTGAAACAAAGATAAGCCAAGAAAAATGCTTATGAAAAAGCTACACACTCAGATTTCAACACTTAGAAGAAATTTTCAAATCTTTACAAACCCCTACTTTTAAGCTTAAAAATAAGCAAACAATCAGAACCTTACAGACTTGAGACCTAAAAACAGATAAAATATGGACCTCAAGGAACACATATCATCAATCAAAAATCATTTTGAAATAAAGAATAAGCCAGAAATACTAAATGAAAAAGCTGTTTCTTTTTTTTTCTTTTTTAACACTTGGTTAAAATTGACAGATTTTGGTAAAAACAAACTTGGACAATTATGCAAACTATACTAGACTATTTCTACTGCATTTGTACACTAAAACATGTATGAAAACAACACTCTAAGCACCTAATCCAAATTCAAAGCTAATAAGCAGTATTAAAAAGCTGAATCACCACAGATTTAAGAATTAACTACCTAAGACCTTAAAATTGAGTTTTGAACTTTAAGTGCCTTTGAAAACAGCTTAACACTACTTAATTTAGTTTGTTAAAAATGGTTTAGTGACCCAACCCAATGAAAACACCAATATGACCCATTTTAGACCTAGTGCCAAACAGTCCTTTAACTTTTTAAATGCAAATTTTAAACTGTTTTTTTGAAAAATTTAAGCTTAGATACTCAAAGACAGATAGAAACCAATAAATTTTAAGCAAAAATAACAGATAAGAACACAACAATAAGCATTAAAATAAACAACTAAGATATAAGCAGAATAAGCAAATATAAAGGCAGATATGAACAAAAACTTAAAAGATGGCATGTGAATAAGCAACAAAGACAAATAAGCATTAAGTAACATAAATAAGCATAAAAGACAGAAAATAAGCAGAAATAAGCTAAGCTACAGTAATAAGCAAAAAATGAAAAAGAAAACTTACAAAAGCCTTTGTTCAAAACAAGGCAAACAAGCTTATAAATAAGCTAGTCTACAAGCTCTAACTTGTCAAAAAGACAAGCTAGTGAGGGCTATAAGCTCTTCCTTTGCTAGCTTATCATCCAAAATTAGCTGTGGTGATTTAGGGGTGGATTTCTTTGTAACTTTCTCTTAACATTTTATATCATTTAGTAGCTTTTAATAAGAGCAGGTTATAAACGGGTTTTATGAAAGCTTATGAGAGCTTGTGATTAGCTTTTTAAGACATAAATTGGACTAAAACTTGTAGACAGATTTCAAACCAAACTTAAATTTCATTAATTTTTAAAAACATTACAAACTAAAATTAGAATAAAACTGAATTGAGACTAAGGAAAGCTGATAAAATTAATTCTAAGTAAAAACTAGGTAAAAAAACTATATGCCAAAATAGCTTACAAGTGACCTATAAATACTAGAGCTAAGAAGATTCTAGGTTGTGTGTTACTTTGCTGAGAGGGGTCATAGCTGTGTTTCTTGTGTGAGAGAGGTCACAAAGCAATCCTAGCCATCCAATTTGAGTAGTGTCCAAGTCATATAATCATAGCCCTTCGTCTTTTTGTCTTGATTCCTTGACGAATAAGGATGCAAAGGATTGCCAAAGTGGCAATAAGGGGAGGGATAAGGTCGACAAGGGTGAGAAGAAAGGGGAACAGTACCTTTGGTTTTTTGGCGGGTTATGAGGACAGGGTAACTGAAAGGAATGTATAGTGTTCCCGCAATTTTTGATGTTTTGGGAAATAGGCAAAACAAGCCCCTGAAAGTGGATAACTGAATTGCAGGGATGGTCCTTAAGTTGTGCAACTTTGGTCCTTGAGGTTTGGGAATGGTTTGCACCGTTAGTCCTTAAAGGACTAACGGGGGTGTTATAAAGGGGGCAAACTATGAACGGGGTTATAAGGTGTTGGTGTTGGGCTCATTGTTGTTGGGCCGAGTATAGATAAAAGAACTTGGGCTTTTTATTTAGTTTTAGGGTGTATAAGATATAAGTGGGCTGTCCCGGGCCCACTAGGTGGGTACGGGTGGGCCCACTTTTGGAAATTTAGGTTTTGGGTTTGGTTTTCGATGCTCTCCCCAATGCCTCATCCAGGGGTTGACTTTGACTTGATTTGACTTTGACTTTTTGTTGACTTTTGGCTTTGACTTGACTTCTCTTTCACGCTCTTTCCGTTCTCGTGCTCGGTTTTGTCGATTTGGCTTCTATTTTTGTCCTTTTCTTAGATATCCATTACCTGCACAATACAAATGTAAAACATACAAATACAATGTATTTTTGGTACGTTTTTAGTCATTTAAGTCCGGTTTTAGTGGTCAAAGGTATGTGTAATTAAACGCATACCAAAATCCCCCATACTAGGATATTGCCGTGTCCTCACGCAATGCTATAGGTAAACACTTAGAAAACTAAGAATCTCGATCCCCCTCGACTAATTACCTCGAAAAGTAGCTAAGTGTTCATCGAGGGGAATTAAAGAATTAATAGTTTAGAGAAGCCCCATTTTTACCATTTTTAAAGATATACACTTATTACCACTAATATTTTTGTATTTTTCCTATTTTCTTTTTTTTTATATATTAGCAACTAACTAATTTGACTTTCGTTATTTTCATAACCGTTAGGGATCATAGAACAAGATGCATTTCTATCCGAAAATGCCTCCAAAAAAAGATAAATTCATCGTTCCCGACTTTTCACTCGCTCCAAACTAAGCTTAAAACGAAATCACAGTTAAATATCAGTTAAGATGCTAACACTACTCATATTTGAAACTTGTGAACTTTTCACTCCCGACAATTATTATATCTAAGGTGAATGTGCTAATTTGAATTTCAACCTTGGATCAACGTTTTGCAAAATTCTATGCTTCACGTTCCACCCGAGAATAATGAGTTTGAAGGCGAGATTATCCCATGTAGCGACTTTCGTCTCGGCACATCCCAACCTTGCGGCTAAGTGACCAGGCTTTTGACACCCCACAGAGACTAGTATCGGGACTCACGGACCTTAGGTTTCAAAAACTCTTAGGTTTCCCGTATATACATAGCTTGCTTAAAATGAAATAGAATAGTCAAAGTTCAAAAGCATATTTAAATTTAACAAAAAGAGATCTATTTATTAATTCAAACTTAATATTAAACATAACATTTATGCAATTGTAACCCTCGACCTTTTAGAAGGCTGCAACATCGGTTGTGAGCCGGCAAGATGCAGCAAACTTTTATCAGCCCACAGTTTATATTTATTATATTTTTCATTTTTCATCATTTTTTCATATAATTTTTTTTCATATTATTATTTTTTAAATACTTTATATAGAGAAGACTTCTTTTTGAAAAATTCAAGTGTAAATTTGAACTAAGACTA
>BQNB010134483.1:0-18307 GCA_026074375.1 Tanacetum coccineum | reverse complement strand
CTACCAAAAAAGGACCAAAATATCCTTTAGATCAAAAATTACTAAACTACCCTTAGAGCTAACATTCAAACATCTAACACATTGCTTGCTGCTATTAGAGAATCAAGGTTAGTAATCCTATATCTTCCAACATACTTACATTACGGTGTTTATGATATTTTAGTATTGCATATACATGAATGCATCGAACAGCTTGCGTAGTCGGTACTTTCCTTAAAAGCGGAACCCAATCTTGATATCATACAGGTGCTGTTGAATCAGCGTTACGATGATCTTGGAAGTTGGTGGTATGTGATAAAAACTAAAAAAAATACATATTAAAATCAAACGGGTCAAGTAAGTTGAAAGTTGACCAAAGTGACATATTTATGGCATATAACCTTTTAATTATATATATTCGCATAGTTAAGTTTTCATATAAGATGTTTAATATGTGTTATTATACAGTACTGAACACTAATTGTTTGTTCAAAATTTGAAAAGATGGACAAAAGATTTTGGTCAACCTAATCACCTGACTTGATCTTCACATGCATGAAAATATAATATATTAAACTTGAATACTAGGCGATAGATATGATATGCAGATTATATATGGGATTGTTGCTTATTTAATGCCTATGGTCTTTGGAATCCTAAACATCCCTTAAAACTGCTTATGGTCTTTGAGATATTTGTACTATTACATCATTTCTAACTCTAATTTTTTTAATGAATGTAGGTAGAATGAAGGAATCGATGACATTGATCAATGCTCCACTTTACACGCAGCTTAAAAGCATCATAATTTTTTTTGTAAATATCAGGTGTCTACGATCTTCTATCATCTTTTACGCAGCATGTTTGCCAGCTAAAAATCAAGATTTAGCATCACTTACGCTTACGTCCAATGTGATTAGGGATGCAGCTGAAGCAATGGAGGTAGATGAGCCTGCGACGGCACCAACTATCTCCTCCGAAAGGTATGTGCCATCTTCATTTCTATCAACTCTAATAATTTGATCCTTTATCCGACGTGTTAAGCCGAAGAACCCATTAAGTTTGTTCAGTACCAATTTGATGGCTAAAAAAGTGGTTTCTTTTTATCATAAAAGTTTGTTAAAGTTAATGTTTTAGACTGAAGTACTTATCAGCATTCTTTAGTCTCACATACCTTTTTTTGCAGGCAGTCCTCTCCTGTTGGTTATGAACAGTTTGTTTCAACGCATTTGTTTCGGTACTCACCAAGATGTAGAGCCGTTAACCTTTAGAACGACGAAGCCATGCATGACAGCCGCAACAGCTACAGGTAATTGTTAAATTGTTAACACATATGAATCACGGTGAATTAAACACTAACTTCTTTCTGATGTTGGCAGCCCCCCGTGACCCACTCTCTTTTAGTAACAGCGGTAGCCAAACGTCCTTTGTGCATACTTTGTCAACACCAGCTAAGGAATTTGTTGAGGGTGATAGGACTGCAAACCCTCAAAGTCGTCCTCTTATTGCTGCCAATCAAGGAAGTAGACACTTTTCTTATGTTGATTCCCTTATAAATCCCTACCTCTGCGTTTCGTGTCACAATATGTAATGTTGTTGGTTCTTAATTTGCACTATCATCAGCATCTGCAATTACTCCCTCTAGCAATGGCAAACACAAAAGAGAATACCGATGTGTTTTGCCAGCATCGCAACGGCATCAAGGTGGTTCCAATAGAAGTGTACGAAGGCGTTCTACAATGAACTGTCTTGGTGTGAGAGACCTTCAACCTACGACTAATAAATTGGCTAAATCTTCTTCTGCACATGCTGAAAATACTCAATGTATTCGTGACGAAGTGCCTCACTGTCAAGGTACATTATTTCCTATCTTTAATTAGGATGCATAACCTTCTCTCTTCGTTTGATAATTTGGTTATGTTGTTTCTGACAATGGTTTGTTTGCCAGCAAGCATAGCTGAACTGCCACAATAGATCTAGGTGATTGCAATCAGCGTTGTACACATTGTGGAGCATTACTCTGGTACGGAGAACGGCTCAAAGGTGGTGCTTATAATGGAAAAGTGGAATACCATTTGGAGAACGGCTACGTAGCGTTTATCATTTACGCAACATGTGGCACTATCTACGTTAACTAAATGTAAACGAAAAAATGCACCATATGTTGCAATAATTTATTAGGCCCCGTCGCAACGCGCGGGTCATTTTCCAACTCGTTAACACACAAATAAGGTAAGAAAAAATAACCGTTATGTTTAATGACAAAAGTCAATAAACGAGAATCTTGATCTTGAATCTTAGTGATTAAGTTATCACCTCTACGGTTGCTCACACAACACGTCAAACGAATACACCAAGATGCTAGTCTTTACTTCACGTTACACGAACACCGAGTGTTGCACCTTTCTTGAATCGAAGCTCTCAAATAAACCCTTTGTTGTTACTGCACCGAAAATCACCAAAACCCTAATTAGGGTTTTACCGATTTCGATTAAACCGAAAATCAAGAGAACGAAACCCTAAAGATTTCAAATCGTTGTCACGCCTGGAGAACGAGTAAACCAAACCTCCTTGATCCTACTTTGATCTAGTCGAACTTGTGGGATACCAATCGCACCAATAAACCCTTTTAGGGTTTACCGAAAATCAAACAAGGAAGAAAAGGGAGAATCGAAAATTAGAATACCCTTTTAGGGTTTTACCGAATTCGGTTATGGGAGGAGAAGGGAAACCGAAAATCAATTTAGGTTTTTAGGGATTTGAATGAATGAATAATGAGCTAGGGTGAGGGTGTTTATATAGACACCCAACCCTAGTCCTTGGTGAACAAGGAAACTATAATTCATTCCTTATTCTAATTCTTTCACCTCCTCAATTCTAAATCGACACAAACACCCCCTCTAAAAGCCATAGGGGCCGGCCATAACCAAGCACCCCTTTGGGTTTGGGTTTTGTCAATTTAAGTCCCTTTGGTTTTTATATTTAAATAACCGTTAAGTGAGTTATAAACTATAACGACTATTTAAATATATTCGTGAAGCATATTTAAGAATAAATGTATTCTATGTGTCTTAACGTGTGTGCCCGCAATAGGCTCACGCACTTCTAGTCGTATAACACGTGGATCCAACTACCACATTCCAACAGCTCCCACTTGGGAGTTGGAGTAGCGGACTATGTTTATACTAACAATGGAAACGTCTAGCAACATTCCATTTGTTATTAAAACTAGAAATACCTGAGATGAAGTTCTAAGAATATTCTTAGTATAATGGTTATGTATTACTTGCCATTATCATCCCTTTGTTACAGATACCATTAAACCATGTATATGGATCCTAACTCATTCCATATAGTTTAACAATTTAGATTCTCGTTATCAAATTTAATTCAGATATACCAAATGTAATCAAGAATCATCTTGAATTACTCTTTGGGCACGACCATGCAATTATCTGATTAATTCTATAGAGGCGCCATGGTATCATTCTGCAATTAATCAATTGGAGGAACAAATTCTTTATTGACTACAAGTGTTGTGGATGCTGCTTCACATCACTTCCAAGAATAGCCTTTATAACTACCATTTTCATGTTAGCGTTTGACTTATAATTAAAAAGTGATATCCACACATGCAGAACTTGCTTGCATCTCAAGTCAAATGATGAATTATTTAACCATTTTCAATATCTTACTCATAACAATGATCCAAAAGTAGATGTATGAAAGTTGGGGTGTCCAATATGCAACCCTTGTGAATAACATATGAGTTTGGTAGGAACCATCCATATATTCAGAGAATATAACCAACACTCACATTTGTCTTATGTAACAATATTCCCATATTGTTAACCGACAATAGACATATTTAGAATGATAAAATCATTCAAGGATTAAACATGCAAATATAGAACACAGTAGTATAAATGAAAACGATCATACCAAGTATGTCAATTCATTATTTAAATACAACTGCTTTAAGTTTCATTATCCAAATACTAAAAACAGATATGCATGAGACTAATTAGTAAGTTGAAATCCAATGTTTCCAACATTCTCAACTCTTTCTTTTCAAGAAAGCTAAATAGTCATCTGAGTAAACTTTCTGAATACTTGTTTCAAGTTCACAAATTGTGAAGGATTTGAATAGCATGATGAGTGTCATATGTATATTTGCATACTATTACAAGCGTCATAGTATGGAAATGTGACAGTACCTTTAATGGGGTATTTGAAGTCACCAACATACTTATCTCAGACAGTCATCTTTATAGTTTCTTAAAATGTAAAATATCCTCATTCTTTAATGTGTAATGCAACAATGCTCTTAACTGAGCGTATCTAGTTTAGCAGATTTATCATAAATGATGAAATCCTACTTTGACTAAGATTTATTATCCTCAAGCATTAGTTGTGCACAAACAACACTATGTCTTATATAATTCGTAAACATTTGTTTTAACAGTCATCTAAATCACTCCCAATTAGATATTGTTGCTGTCACCTTATCTTGCTCTTGTGCAATAGTAACAACCAGTCTCATACACAATATAATATATACATAATAAATCCTTAGTTAAAAACACAAGGTTTCCATCCATGTAACAAATTATCTCAAGTGAAATATATCATTTAAGACTTGCTTCAATGATATATTGCATTGTGTTGGACTTAATTACCTTATATGTTTATTTTAATAAACATTTATTCCAAGGTCGTTTGTTTTATTCCCTAAATTCCCAAGTGAAATTTCATTCCAATCTCAAGCATTAACATCTATCTTAGATGGAATGATACCAACAATATGTTACATAACATGTGAATTTTAAGGAAAAAACATAGTGCTCTCACTTGATGTCACGTATACTCAGGAGTTGTCTTAATTTAATCAGAAATCATATTATAATTAAACTTAAGATCTCAACTCCTAGATGCATAATCTAATCCACACTTGGACTCTTTTATCTTGTATGCGTTATATAAAGATTGTTTAAACTCATACCCCTTTTCGATTACACACCTTCCTCGCAAAAGTAATCGTAAAGTAAAGAGTTATAAAACTTAATTTCCATATTTCAAATATAGACTCATAACCCTTTTTTATTACGCACCGTCCTCGCAAAGGTAATCATTAAGGAAAGAGTTATGATCCTTAATTCACCATGTTTCAGATTTAAGAAAGCATGTATGACAATTAGTTATCTTTATATAATTAATGCGTGTAGAAAAGAAAGATTTAATCATAGTCAATTGCTTGAGTAAGATTAAAAACTCTTATCATCAATCAGGCATTAATATGTATACAATTTTGCCCTTATGAGTCTTTCTTCAAAAGAACCTCATTCTATCATCACATTTTAATTGTTTGGTGAAAGATCAATCAAGCTCAAAACATTGATTGTCTTTTAAGAACTACATCTTTTCATTCATGGTTCTGAGACATTTATCAGATTCAAGATGTGATAATTCATCTTATTAGTTAGCAGGTTTACTATGACCCTCTCACTTATATTCCTCAACATTGATATTACAATTTAACTCCATTGATGAGGCATCCTAGCAGATTTATAAATGAGAGTTACATTATACTTTGGTTAGACATTTACATGTTTAACCATGTATAGCCTTATATGACATCAACAATGAATTCAAAAGGTTATGTATTTTAGTTTGAAATACATCTTAAGATCTCATAGAGGCTCCCACTTAACTTTAGTAATTAGAAGGATAATTCACTCTTATACTAAGTATTTAAGAAACAATAAATTGTTCTTAAATGGAACAACAAAATACATTTTACAGTTCTATCTCTAGCTTGTTAATAATATGTTTCATAAGATATTAACAAATTTCAGAACTTTAATCAAGACATAATGGGATTCATCCCAATCCATAAATAGATAATGTCTTGAATACCTTCTAGGTTGGAACTATATTGAGTGTATCCATGACACATGCAAAATTTCTAACCTTGGTCGATTTTGGAGGTAGAGCAATTAAAGTTATCAGAAATCAAACAATATAAATATAGTTTGTTTCAACACATTTGACATACCATAATAGTGTGGTATTTTATGAGCATTGAAATTATGAGACTCTATTAAAATTACTTAGATAACTTAATTCTCTTTGAATCAAATTCTTGTCGATTGGATTGAGCCAAATTGAATACAAAGTATTTTAAAACCAAGTGCATGCTATAATGTATATTTCTTAGTACAATAACTCTATGTTTATGTATTTCAAGAAAACAGAATATGTCGAGTATACGTTACAAGTCTTGAATAATTCAAAGGACCTTCAATCATTTATGTGTAGACAAGAAGACATAACAAATTTACTACATACTTTATACATTAAGAGTCATTGATTAAATTCAAGGAACTATTATAATCCATGTCTTATAACAGGCTAACATAATATCACACTAACTAAAGTAGTTAGAACGCAAACTCTTGAGCATCAATAGTAATTTTCAAGTTAAATTTTATACTTCATACATTATATTATTTATAATCGAACCATAATAATATTGACTAAAACATGTAGTCAATGTAAGTGAAGTAGCTTTATAATAATCTGTGACATTTAAGTGTAATAGGGCAACAAACACTTATATTTTAAAGTCCCACAGTAGTGAATTATTAGTTTCTTAACTTGGCGGTCCAAGAGAAACCATAATCATATTGGTTAATACAGGGTTTTGTTCCTTGCACATACTTAAGATATTTTCACCACTTTGTGTACAGTACAACATTATTTAAAAACAAATACGACAAACGCTCGAATCGTATAAACATATGTAATAGTGTCATAGATATTTACAAGTAGATTTTGAAACCATAATGTTCAATAAGGAATTGTGAATCATTATTCTATAGATAAACGTTTTCGGGAAAGACATCAGGAAAGCAACATGTTATCTTATAAAATGTTATCTTATAAAACAAAATGCAATCTTCCTTTAAACAATGGTTGTTCATATTCGGAAAGAAATGAATTATTTCAAAGCAAGCTAGAAATAATATGGGCAACTAACAAGGAAATAAATCTTGTAGCTCCCACTGAATTTTAACAACCTCACATAAATGTCTTTTTCAGTAGTAAAACGCAAGGCTATCACTGGTTTTGTCAACATTGTAAGTGTTACATCACAAGTATAAAGCAAATAGCGATTTATGTACTTTTCTACTCTCTTAAAATGCCTACAAGTAGCAATGTATTTAAGTATTAAACAGAGTATATGAAGTTCTACTTATTTAGATGAGGGACTAGCCATCCATGCTTTAATTCACTTGAATTTTTTAGCATGCAATTCCTTCTTAATTGGTCTGCCTAGCCACAAGGGTGTTTAACACTATAAAGAATGAATCGATTCCAAGAAAAAAAAAACCTAGAAGACATTCTAGTAATTTTCTTTACTCGTTGCGGTTTAAACTCATACATCGTAATAAGTGCAAAATATCATTATTTTGGTAGCTATAGACATAATGTTCTCTAGTTATACAAAATATTTCATCTTTTAAAAATTTCAGAACCTGAAAAGGGTAATGAAAGATTGAAAGTGAGTTTAAATATAATTGAGGAAAAAATTCAATTATAACCCTATCTTATTCTTGTCAACCAATGAGAAGAGATAGGAGTAAGTCTCACTCTTCTTACCAAAAAAAGAGACTATGTTTGTCTTTTAAGCAAAACAAACTTCCGTTTATGAATTATGTTGCAATAACACAATTAACTAGAACATAGAAAGTTCAATTTAGTATTTTCGATAATTAAATTCTTAAAAGAATTAACTACCCAATTAATTACTAATAAGACTAGGATCCAACTTGACCTCCCACTTATTACCGAAAGTCTGACCAACGTGTAAACAAGTAGGGAAAGAGGTAAGCGACGAGCGTTAATTGCATATAAATACAACTCTTAGTTTTATGAGACACATGACTTTAGTAACTCATATAGTAATGTCATGTACATGTTTTGTCTCATCTTATTCCTCGGGTTCAAGGTCTGACCAAGCATACTCGATTTAAGTCCACCAAAAAAGAACTTGCAAAAATTGACATAGATCTGACCTATATAAATTTTTTGCCATGGGTTAAAAAGGCCATGGGGTCTGACCAGAGAGATCAATCCAAGTGCCCGTGTTCTTACTTTGGTTGGCATAGACTTAAAATTTCACATAGGGTATATACATAAGTTTAATAAAAACATGTGTCAAAAACGTGTACAAAGAAGCATGCAAAACATCTTTGTAGCACAAGTTAAGAAAACGTGTTGTTAACTTTTAATCTTGACATCATCTTGTCAAAAGTTCTTGGTAGCTCCATTTGAACGCACAAAGAAGCGGAGAAGCGGGCCAGCGCGAAGCTTATTAAAAACCCGACTTCTTTAGGGAAACGTTCCGCCTTATAGCTCTCTTATAGGTTGTTCAAATAGAGGCACCGATCTGACAATTGACTTAATGATGTATTTAAGAAAAAAAATTATCTCTCTAAGAAAACAAGTTTCATAGTTTAATGTCCGTATTTATTTGTCCAAAACCAAGTTTTACAAATAACACATAAAGGTCACTAGGAGTATAAATTATGTGTATAATTCTACAGACAAATTTAAACAAAGTTTATCTTTAAGTATTAGTCCGTTTAGAGTAGAATAGTAAATTATCATGTGGATGATTTTTTAAATTTTAGGACATATAAAGTCCAATAGGGAGGCAGCATACGAGATACATCAAAATCATTAAAAATGGGAAATATCTGTTGTAAGATAACTAAAGTTCTGTGATAGATGCCAAATATCTTTCCAGGATTCAACAATGGTGAATCAAAGAAGACGAATCAAAACAACAGGGAATTCTAGAAGAAATAAGAAGAACTCCGAATTGAGTGAAACATGATTTGTTATTAGAATATGAAGTTTTTACAGTAGAGAGAATTACAATTGATTAGCTAAGTAAAAAATAAAAGGAAATGTAAACTATTTGTAACAGAATTATGAAATGAACAATTGGCAAGAAAAACGATTGGGTGTAGTTCTTGAGATTTGACTTTCTTCTTTGACTTTATCTTTGACTTTTATTGACCAGAGCATTTGTGAATCATATCAATACTTCCCCCTTGAAAAGGTTGCTTGTCCTCAAGCAGCTTTTATTGGTTCAAATCAAAACGTGGAAACCTTGCAGCTATGTCTTCATAAAGTTCCCAAGTTGCATCAGCTTATGACCCATTGACCCATTGGATGAGTACATAAACTGCTGCTACATTGCCCCTCTTAGCCATCCTCGTGTCTAACACTAAAAATGGTTCCTGAATGATCAAGCCCTCATTACTCATATTAGGAAGTTACCCAGAAACCATTAGAGTAGGTCCCTTGTACTTTTTGATTAGTAAGACATGAGAAACAGGATGAATCTGAGATGATTCACGTAGTTGCAACTTATAAGCTACCTTGCCAATTTTTTGAATGATCTTAAATGGGCCAAAATACTTTGGAGATAACTTGTGGTGTTTTCCTTGTCTTATGGTAGCTTGTCTGTAAGGCTGCAGTTAATGCACCCAACTCAAAATCCCTTTCACTTCTACTCTTGTCTGCCAAGCTTTTCATTCTATCTTGTGCCTCTTTATGTGAAACTTCAACAATTGGATAGCAGTTTCCCTAGCAACCAATGATGTATCCACAGCTTCTACCATACTACCCCCTTTGTTGTAACTGATATGGGCGGGTGGTGGTTGACCATAAACAGCTTGAAAATGAGTAGTTTTAATAGCAGTATGATAGCTAGTGTTGTACCAATATTCAGCCAAGGAAATCCATTGGAGCCATTCCTTTAGTTCGTCCCTACACATGCATCTCAAATAACATTCAAGGCACCTATTTACAACTTTTGTTTGTCCATCGGTTTGGGGATGGTAAGTAGTTGAAGTGTGTAGCTGAACTTGTAGTCTTGTAAACAACGTTTTTCAAAACCTGCTCATGAACACAACATCTTTGTCACTAACAATTATCCTTGGCAGCCTATGTAACCTATAAATATTGTCCAAAAATGCTTGTGCAACTTGAATAGCAGTGTAAGGATGGGTTAATGGAATAAAGTGATTGTATTTGCTCAACCTATCTACTATGACCGTAATGACTGTCCCACCCTTTGACATAGGTAGTCCATCAATGAAGTCCATAGAGATTTTAGTCTAAATGCCCTGAGAAATTAGCAGTGGTTGTAGCCAGGATAAGGAACCAATTCAAACTTGTACCTGTGACATACATCACACTCCCTAATGAATTGTTTGATTTGCTTCCTCATTTTTTTTCCAATAAACCATAGCACACAGTTTCTTTGTAGTAGATTGCATTCCTGAGTGCCCACCTTCAGGTCCAACATGAAAATACAATAGAAAATCTTTCCTTAACAACTCATCTTTTCCAATCACCAACTTTCCTTTCCTCAATAATTGTCCAGCAGCCCATAAGTAGTGTTTGGCACAAGAAGGATTAGTTTCCAACTGTTTCATTTTAGCATGCAATTCACCATCCTTTTCCTATTCCAACTGAATCCTTGCATATAACTTACTAGATAGGGAAGCAATTTGTAATTGAAGTGATTCTACACCTTGTTGGACTCTAGAAAGTGCATCAGCCATCACATTGTAAGCAATCTCATAATCAAATCCCATGAGTTTTGGTAACCATTTCATTTGAGCAGGGGTAGTAATTATTTGATGAAGCAGATAGTTGAGGCTAAAATGATATGTGTCTTGATGATGAAATGTATGTCTAACAAATAACCCCTCCATTTCCCCAGAGCATGAATAATAGCCAAAAACTCTTGCTCATGAGTAGACAGGGTTTGGTGCCAAAGTTTTACTGAGGAAAGCAACTGGGTGATTGTCTTGTTGTAACACGACCCTAATACCTAAACCTGAAGCATCTATCTCTATTACAAAGGTCTTGTCAAAATTAGGCGGAATTGCATACTTCAATTCATCAAAAGCTGCTTGAGCATCATCATTCCATCCAAAGGAATTTTCTTAAGTAACACAGTAAGTGGCCTACTAATGGCAGCATAATTCTTCACAAATCTTCTATAGTAGCATGTTAACCCCAAGAAGCCTCTTAACTGTTTTAGGGTAGTAGGAACTGGCCAATCCACCATAGCCTTAACTTTGTTAGGATCAGTGGCCACCCCTTGTCAGTATTGATATGTCCCAAGTACTCTACTTGAGTAGCACCAAAATACATTTACTCCTCTTTGCATATAACTGATGTCTCCTCGTTACTTCTAATACTTGACCAAATGAACCAAGTGGCTTTCCATATCGGGACTATACACCAGTATGTCATCAAAGAATACTAATGTGAATTTCCTCAAAAAAGGCCTGAAAACCTCATTCATGTGTGACTGAAATGTAAAAGGAGCATTGGTGAGTCCAAAAGGCATGACTAAAAACTCATAATGTCACTCATGTGTTTTAAAGGATGTCTTAGCAATATCATCCTCATACATTCTAATTTGATGGTAGTCTGACCTCAAATCCAACTTAAAAAATATAACTGACCCATGTAATTCATCAATAAGCTCTTTTATGATTGGGATTGGAAACTTATCCTTCATAGTTTGTTTATTAAGCTGCTTGTAATCTAAGCACATCCTCCAACTTCCATCCTTCTTTTTCACCATTCCCACAGGAGATGAAAAAGAACTTTGGCTGATGACCCTTGAATCAATCAGCTCCTTAACCATGGTTTATATGGCATCTTTTTGAGTAGGAGGGTACCTATAAGGTCTGATATTAATGGGTTGAGTGTATTCCTTAAGTGGAATTCTATGATCATGGCTTCCTTTTGGGGGCAAACTAGTTAGGACCTTAAATACATCAGCATAAGTGTCTAGTAAAGGATCCAACAATGACGACACTTGTATTGTACTAGCCTCATCACAAAGTATAAGGTCACTAGAAGAGATCATGTTCAGCATAGCAGAAGGGTATACACACATGGTCATGAAATAATTAACAGAAGCTTGTCTGTCATTCATCTATTGTACCATTGGCTTAGTGGCTCCTCTTAAGGTCATATACTTCCCATTGTGCACAAATCCCATCTTTAAGTCTTTGAAATTACATTTAATGTCACCTAGGGTAGATAGCCATTGGATTCCCAATACCATGTCACACCCCCAAGGGTATCAACATGACACTAGCTGTAAAAGTCTCACCCTGCAATGTCCACTTAAAAGTACTACACATAGTGTCACTTATCAAAGTCTTTCCACCAGCTACTATCACTTATAAGGGACAAGTACTCTGAATGTTACACCCTATTTTCTTAGCTACACTCTCATTGACAAAATTATTAATGCTTCCTGTATCAGTGAGGATATGGATCTTAAACTTTCCAACAAACCCTACTACTCTCATAGTTTGATAATTCTGCACACCATTTAACGCATGCAGAGATATATGTGGTAATTCTTCTAAAACTTGCTCATATATCTCCCTATTTTCACTTGCACCAATCAATATCTCCTCTTCACTATCTAACTCCTCATTGTCTGCAATTACTTCTAGCAAATATACTTGACATATACACTTATGGCCAGGGTGTATTCTGATCACAATAAAAAGATTGGTTCTTTGCTCTTTTCTCTTCCAATTCTTTTTTAGTCAGTCTTCTCCTAAGTGGTACAGTTTGTGAAGTGGAAGGTTTGTTCCTCCAATTGGCATTTGGTGCAAGCAAAGCCAATTGTTTAGGGCTATTAATAGTAGGACCACTAGTGTAGGTATTAAATCTTGAAACAAGTAATAAAGGGACTTTGTTCTTTTTCTTAATGGCATCATTAGTAGCAAATTGAAATTTTGCCAAAGAATAAGCATTGGCCAATGTTTGGGGCTTAAACATTCTAACAGCCAACTCAACATCAGTAGGTAATCCTATAGAAATTAATGGCTTTGTCCTCTGAAATGTTTACCCAACTGTTGTGTCGTTGTGAGGTTGTAATTTATGATAGTTCAAGTTTTAAATTTATATTTTGCCGACTTTACCTAAAACAACACTTTAACGGGCAGTGTACCCGGTCAGATGAAGTTTCGTGGTAAGTAGGGTGTCGATCACTAAGAGTGAGAAACAATCTTTTATTTTATTAATATTTGGATTATCTAAACTAAGTTAATTCTATTCTATGTTAAACCTATGCTAAACCTATGTTAATCCTAATTCTAATGGATAAGGGGGTTTTTCAGCCTGAGAGACTAGCACGGGTTTTGTGGTGACTTAGATCAATTTACGACACAATTACACACGCAAGCAGACAAACAAAAGATAGAAGAGCGGTCTAGCCAAATATAAAAAAACTGTATTAGCCATGATTAATCCAATTAGAACGTTGGTTTGTTTATTTTAGTGCAATGATTACTTATCTCAAGGCGGCATATCATTCTTAAGACTTAGGCGTTACTTCTTCCTAAGACCTAGATACAAAGAATTTTGTCGCAATTAAACGTATCTGCATAAAGCATCCTTATTTGCTGATTATAATCTATCTTAGGGATTAAAGCAATGGTGATCTTGTTAAGCCCTAGCTCATAGAGACTTTACCAACTTACTTCTTAAAGGCAATTCATACACTGGTAGTCTACCGGCCAAGTCTTTACCAATTGATTAAGAACATACTCGTTGATCCCAAGGGTCACCTACCGGTCCAACTAAGCTCACAATCTAAAGGTAAAGATAGGTTATTATTTATGATCCTACTGGTCTAGATATATAAATCACTATATGGAGAGCCATCCCGGCATCTGGCTTACTTGGTCCGTATTACTAGATATAGTTAAATGATAGGTCGCATACAAAAGCACGTAAAAAAGTATAAATTGATAAACATAAACAAGCAATCAACGATAAATTAAGCAATCGATATAAACAAACCAAACATTCAAATCTTCATAAACATGGCTAATACCCAAGAGTATTAGCCCTCAAACGTCATAATCATCGCAAGAGTAATAATTCAACCAAGTAAACTAACTGAGTTAACGAATGATACCAAAAATCAAACGATGACAAGAGTATAAGAGATTACAAGGTGTTTCATATGGAATTAGTTGCTTTGCTTGACCTCTTCTGCTCTTCTTCCCTTCTGAAAATTGACTTTTATGGTTAAGGTATCAAAAATATGATCAAGCACACTGAAAACCCGTTTTTTGGATTTTATTTATAAGGTATGGAATTTGGTCGATACGGCGTATTAACTGAGGTCAATACGGCGTATTAACTGAGGTCAATACGGCGTATCGGGGTTTTCTTAGAGTAGGACCACGTTCGATATCTTTCAGAATCTTCACATTCTATATCTTGAATATGACGTATAGGTGTCTTAGGGATACGGCGTATTGGACTTTATATCTTCGTAGTTTCTTGTGAAGTGCAGGCACAAATACGCCGTATCTTCCTTGATGGATACGGCGTATAGGATGTCAGAATCAATTTCTTTATATTTCTTCGTTTAAGCTCCAGAATGCGTGCCTTTTAGCTAATCTTCACCAAGTACTCCATAATTACTGCAATTCTCAAATACAAACGATTAAGTAACAATTATTTGCAATAATTATACAAAATGAGTTATATACATGGGATAAATGATGCTATAAAAGTGATGTTATTTGATGTCATCAAATATCCCCCTACTTGAATCCTACTTGTCCTCAAGTAGCCTTTAGAAGTTTATAAAAATGTATCCCTAAGGATTTTTCCGTTTAAGCATTTATTTGATCTATTACAAGTACACAATCAAACACCTCACAAAATAGGAAGATGAAAACACTCAAATCACTCAACTAATCTATGTGGTAACATGTAACTAATTCGCTCAATTGCTCGGTCGTGACGAGTATTCTATCATAAGCTTGGCAAGGATACACATCTCCACCATTAGAGCTAAGGAGTAACAAGTTTATAAAGGCAAATTGGGTTTTATGATAAGGCTTAGGGTTAATCACTCTATATAGTCTTTACCGATACTAATATTTCAAAAAGGTGACAAAGATCATACATACACACCCATAACTATGGGATAGACACATATGATAGCATTCAAACCTTAACACGAATAAGCTAAAGAGTAGGACTAGTAGAGTAATATAGGGTATGGATCTTCTAACTTTCACCAAAAGTAATAAACCAACAAGGCAACTGAATCACACATACATGGCCGTAACGACGGAATGGACATGCATGACTCGATCACATCCTTATTCGAGTAAAACCCAAGGTTAATGATTAGGAAAGGGAATTAAATTGTTGTTAAATAAAATTTACGAAACAAATAGATTAAGCCCAAGCAAGTAAGGCACACGTTGCTAGACACTTTTTCTCGACCGTTACCTTGATAAAGACACAACTATATACACAAACGTTTTGATCATTGATAAAAAATAACAACCTAAGTTGGCGTTCCCGTAACGGTCAACTTCCCATTCATCCCATACTTTACATACTTTTACAAGACAAGTGGCGATATCTACCACTTTATACACAACTTTACATCGTTGAATTTTGTACGTGTCAACGAATAATCAATCCTTCAAATAATTCCTTCGGTTTGAGCTTTGCGAAACGATTATCTTTAAACTTTCCTCCTCTTTTTTGTTGCGATTTTTCTAATTTTTTTCAAATTTTATTTTTATACTAACTACGAATCTCAGTGTAATTTCAACATCTTCACGATCATAATAACTCCGGATAATTTCTTCGATACTTCTTCATTCTTCGGACGTACCAATAATTATGATGGTAGTAAAAATACATGAGTTTTGACTATTTTTTACATTCTCATTTGCAATGTGCAAATTTCTTCCCAACCGTACCAGAGATAGAAAATGACACAAGACTCAGGAAATACATACTTTACACTTTAAGCAACTAGCAACTGTAAATGGACTTAATCTAACAGGGTATGCTAAGGTGTAACGAAACAAACAGTTGGTGTTATTCCTAAAGGATTGGATCTATAAGTTTTTCTAGGGGTATCTTACTCTTAAAATGAGAGTAAACAAAGGGTTTATACGGGAGTTAACTAACCAGTATAGTTAGTTAATAATATAACATGTATAGGCTTTTTAGATGTAATCCTAGAAATTTACCAATTTAAACAAGTTACTCTATCTAAATCCATAGTACTCATCACTGTGATCTCGAATAGATATACCAAGCCAAGTTCTAAAGTCTACAACATCACTGGCACACTCATATTTTTGTGGGATTTGGGTAAACATTTAGAAATTAATAGGTTAAATCCTCATAATATCTAAAAAGGGTTGTTGTGTGCGGGTTATGTAACAAGTAATTTCACAAAAATATCCTTGAATTTTTTTTAAATTGAGCACAATTTAAGTATTTTAATATGAAAAATAGGACAAGTATACATTCTAATTCCCATCCCCCCACTTGAATTATACAACGTCTTCGTTGTATAGATAAAACATTAAAAACGGGAAATTAAAAAAATTAGAATGAGAAACTCCCCTGATATTTTCTCGGTAATGATTTTCCATGTAGATTTAATGAGCAAGAATTCTAGATTGTAGATACTTCACCAACATTGTCGATTTCTTTGCAGCGAGGTCCTATGCAAAATATAGGAAAAACCATGCACTCCTATCTTGGTACCTACGGTTAATTATAAATAAACTAAACTGTACAGGAGACCAATATGCCGTATCCATAAACTGGAATACGCCGTATAGAAACTTGTAAAAAGTATCTAAATACGGGTCAGTCTGCCAAATACGTCGTATGATCTGCATGAATACGCCGTTTAGACAGAAATGACAATAATGTTTTAAAGTGCATAAAAATAAAGGACTGATAACTTCCAGACATTCAATACGTTGTATGGTATGGAACGGATACGCCGTATTGATGTCTGGGAAGACAGACTCGATAAAAATAAATAACAGTTTGGGTTGTCTCCCAAAAAGCACTTTTGTTTACAGCGAAGTCTTTAAGTTAGACTTTTTCTTCAGCTTCCTTCACTCGTCTCTAGTCACCATCCATCCTTCGTCCATAATGCGAAAGATTTCTTGGTATGCGCGGCATGCCTCTTCACTAGTGCTCGTTAAATCGTCGTATTCATCTTCCTTTATAGCAACGTAGTTTTCATCACCTTCGAATGAATACTTGATCATCATGTATCTTTTAATTCGGCAAACTGGCAGCTCTTGAGTGGCATCATCACATAATTCATGTCTTTCTTCATCATCTTGTTCATTCCCATTGTGAACATTATTAATGTAGCTCGCATTACCGTCCATATTAAATATACGATTGATATCAAGATAAGGATCATGGGTAGCAAAGAAGTTTGCGTATGGTCCTCGTATGTGATCCCTCCAGTTAGCAAATAGAGAGCATCCGTGATTATTAACTTTCCACCAATAATCTTCAAGCTTCACTAGTAATTCGTAATCAAGTTCGTAGAAGTTTCTGAAAGTCCTCTTTAACCATGCGTAAAATTTTATTATGCTTTGACTTGCATTTCCCCATGATTTTTCACAAATGGATTTTTCTTCAAGCGCCTCATCTTTTAAAGATCCGTCCATCAAATTATTGTACCATTCATGATCTTGAAAATATGTCATATAGCCGACTCAAACCATCCCCGGTAATTCTCCACCATTGCAAAATCCATCATTATTCGAACTGTAGGTGGGCCACTTAGTTTCCCCATTCTTAAATCGGAAGGGTTAGCAAATATGATCACCAATTTCGTAAGGTACTCCATCTTCACCCCAAGGCTCTTCAAGCTCCTCATCGAACTCGTTCATATAATCTTCTTAAGTCTCAATCCCTTCAACATCATAAGTAAATAACTCCGGATCAATCTTGAGAAGATAATTAAATTCATTAAATTTTGTGCATAATGGTGTTTCGTAGTTGAACAAGTTTGTTTCAATTCTAAAGATTTCACCGATCTCTTGTTCTTCATCATTATTGGCTTTCTCAAGATCAGAAATCCCATCATTAATAATTCCAACATGACTATCATTCTTTTTCCAAAAATCTCGTAAAACACTCTTAGTGAACGGATCCATCGCCTTATGGTTAGCGAATTTCGAAGCCAACCATTCTTCAAACATAGTAGTAGTTGGATCATTCTTTACTTCAGTCTCCATAACATCACCGATACGGGAAGGTGGGTAATATTTTTGGTATGTGCTTAAATACACATACCTTTCTCCATTAAAAACGGATTTAAATGACCAAAAACAGACAGAAACTGCCAAAGATATGTTTGTTTTACACTTGTGTTGTGCAGGAAAAGGATATCACA
>BQNB010134482.1:0-18307 GCA_026074375.1 Tanacetum coccineum | reverse complement strand
TTCTTTATAACGCGTTTATATCAGTCATAAGACCTAAAGTGATATTTTTTTTGGAGATACCTATTTTGATGGATTAAATATCCTGATGAAACCTAGCCAAAACATCAAATTTTGCTGAATAAAGTATCAGCGTCTTGTTTAGAACTGGTTTATTAAATCTTAAATTTTTCTTGGTCACACAATCGGTTAACACAAAAATTAAATCTCGGGACGAGATTTCTTTAAGGGGTAGGTACTGTAACATCCGGCAATTTTCGGAATTTTAAATGACTATTTTAAACTTTGACTTTTTAGGTCCGACTTGACATTTTGACTTTTAACCTTTTATTGTCTCATAAAAACAGTTACCGCGTAACCGGTAAAATTTTCGGAACATATTTTAAATAATAAATCATATTTATTATTCCATACCTCATGTACAAATTATTTTAAATTTATTTGACTTGAAAACGAGAAGATATAGGTTCTTCCTAAGTTGACTTATCAAAAACGACTCGCTAAATAACGTTTTCACGACTCGAACTCTAAAGCAATTTGATGTAAAACGACATTTCGGACAACTTTTTAGTTTTGCCCGAGACCCGAAAACAAGCAGAAAATGACTGAAATACCCCCTCAAAATTGTAGAAACGAGAACAACGCGTACCGACACGAAAATAATTAAATTTATATTTAATTATCAATTTTTATTAAATAAAAATATTTAATAAACTATTTAACATCTTATTTCAAATACGTTTATTAAAAACGCAATTATTTAATTTAAAGTTCATTTTACGGACAAAGTTTGTCAGGGATACACAAATAGATAATACGCATTTATTTAAATTTTATAAAAGATTTATAAAATTATAGTCATATAGATACTCATTTTGTTGGAAAAATTATTTAGAAAACAATGGCGCGACTTTCGCGTTTTAATTCAACCGTTAACTTGCCCAAACGAGTCCCGAACCATTAATAATCAAAAGTTACACTCTTGGTCCCTGTGATAATATTTACAAAATCAACCCTAGACTATCATACACATTTCATTTCATTTTTATAACCTTTACCATATATAAATATATCAATCTAGGGTTCCCATTTCATTTTTATGTATAACTCAAACCCTACACACAATTTCCTCTCTCTATAAAAATTTCAGCCGCCAACACTCCCGGCGCCTCCTCACATTTTCCGGCCACCCATTCCGGCCGCTGCCACCACAGCCGCTTCACACCACCATCCTCCCCACGCCACCCTCACCCACCGATTACACATTCGTCGCCACCTGCTGTCTCCGTGACACCATCTACATCTTCATCGACACCATCCCCACCACATACGCGGTTGAACAGCCGCCTACCACCACCGACACCTTCATCACCACAACACCCTCACCACCCTCACGACAGCAACCTATAGGGTGCGTTTGTTTATGGGTTTAAGCAACCCATATGGTGCGTTCGTTTTGTTCATAACACCCTCGTACTTCATGTAAGGCGTTTTGTTTCGGTGGTAAACCACTGGACCGGGTGCGTTTGGGTTTTTATAAACCCATCATGAGTCCATTTGACTGTTTAAAAACCCACAGGGTGCGTTGGGTTTAGGTTTAACAGCGAGTTGGGTGCGCTCGGTCTCAAAACCAGAAACAAGGGTGCGTTGAGGTTTGTAAACCAGCACCAAAAAGGGTGCGTTCGCTTTTCTATCACCACCAAAAATGGTGCGTTGGCTTCACACCAAGATTAAGGTGCGTTTGGTTGGGTTGAAATAGGCACCGAGGGTGGGTTTGGGTTATGGCAGCTATAGGATGTGGTTGGTTTTGATAAAACAAACATAAAGGCGTGATTTGTTATAAGGTTTCCCACATTAGTGCGGTTTGGCTGTGGGTTTAGCAACGAAGGGGTGTGTTGGGTTTGATTTGCAGACACGACCCACAAGGGTGCGTGTGGTTATAAGCCAAAGGGTGCGGCTGGTTTATTTAAAAACAAGGTTGCGTTTGGCTGTCAAGTCAGCCAACTAAGGGTGTTTGTTTCGCTGTGTTAACAGCAGCACCTCAAGGGTGCGTTCGGTGTAATACCAACACCACGAAGGGCGTGTTTCGTGGGGCCCGACACGTGGTTTAACACCCGGTAAGGGTTCGTTCGGCTTTCATAAATCGCATAAGGGGGCGATGGTTTTGTTAAAACACCCGAGTGTGTGTTGGCATGTGGGCTGGGATCAGCCGATCGTGCGTTGGTTTGGTTTAAAATACCATTAGGGTGCGTTTTACTGCTGTCGAACACACAAAGGTGGGTGATTGGTTGACGCAGTCACACAAAATAGGGGTGCTTTTAGTATAGTGGCAGCAATAGGGCGCGTTAGGAGCATTTCCCAATAAGGGTTCGTTTGGTTAATGAAATTGATTAATGAAAAATAACATAAGGTTTTAATAAATAATAAAACCGGATAAATAATTATTGGTGGTTTTAAATAGTTAAATAAATATAACATTTAATTAATTTTTTTACTTAGAATAATAAAATACATAGTAATACTATATCTTAGAAAACGCGAGCATTTTGAAATATGGAAAGTCAAATGAATGCAACTAATATAATTAAGGTAAAACGTTAGCATTGCCGAAAATGGAAAAACAATATACAAACGAAAATTGTCATGGACGAAATTATATATATATAGTAATGTTTTACTAAAACTTATAACATTTTAAAACGATAAAGAACTAAAGTTACAATTTAAGATATATTAAAATATCTAACTATACAGTAACCTGACAACGAACGGCAAACTATATTTTGTACAAGTGTTGAACGAACTGTTTTAGGTACGCCACCGTCGAAGGAACGAAATATATTTTATAAAATATTATTTATATTTTATAAGATATTATAACCCGTTACAAACAGGTTGGAATAAAAACAAGACGTTAAGACATGTGTCAACCTTTGTACAAAGCCTTTTCATTAATTAAATGGTTGTCAAACTAATTGGTTTAATTAATTATTCACACTTATTATATAATACCTGCAAGGTATATTATACTTTTCATCAATCTTTTGATTGATTGTCTTTGTTATATAATTCACGGTAGGAACTATATAAAGATTATTTTTCATAAGTAATATATAATATATAAAGAATATATATTACACACTTTGCGTATATTTTCAATTTATTTATTTAACCAACCACCAAACTATTACAACTTTAAATCTAAATCTTTTATCAACGTGTCGCGTTGACATAACAATTCATCGGAAAACCCAAACGCATTACCCTAGGCTAGTGAGACTTAGCCGTTAAGATAAGCTGCAACTTCTTGGTCGAGCCGTTTCAGTATCGCGTTTCATTCTTTGTAACTCCAATTGTGTATAACATCCCGCCAATCGTTCTTCATCATCAATGGTGATTATATCCCATCTTTCACTTGTTTTACACTTACTTTACAAATCTCGAGGAGAATACATGCTCAATATACTTGTTTACATTTGTTGTTTCACATATCTTATACATACATTCTACACACCTGGTCACATACTTGTTTTTGGCAATCTCATACAAACACATTTTACACATTGATTCAAATTGATTACATACTTAACTGCAAAGCTCCATATTATTTGACTTCATTTGGTCACAAATGCATACTTTACATTTGAAATGATTTCGATTACATTTGGGTTTGTCGCCTTCAGGGGCTAATCGAAGCATTACATTGCCCGGTTATCTTTGATGGAACACCCAGATGGGAAACACATTATTTGTATCACTGCCCGAATCGGGTACATGCAACATGTCTACGTCACAGCGTCATGAACTGTAAATCACTTGGAGGGTGAGCGCGAATGTTATGAAATAGATCTCTATTGGGGTAGATGAATCCTGTCGGGTGATTAACTATCTCTGCATGTAATGAACATTATAGCTGATGTCCACGCGAATGATATAAAATAGAACTATTCCGGATTGACAACCCTCGTTCGTGTGACAACTTATCACTGGGAACGAACTGTTATAAACATGTCGGAACATGTTGGGGACTACAGGTCCCCCGAACACATACATACTGGAACATGTTTCTGACATTAAATTCTGTCATGCATTATTTATAAAAATCTTTGGTTAAGAATGGTAACTTTGGTTAACCAAAATGGGTCGGCATATTTAATAAATATTTTACATGTACTGATGATGACATAGTGGATAAATATATTGTGTTAAACTTAACATTCATATTTTAAACTAATCTATGAACTCACCACTTTAATGTTTGACACTTTTAAGCATGTTTTTCACAGTGAATTAAATGCTTGGATTATTGATGTGCATTGGAGTCTTTACATTCAAGTTTTTCATGTGATGCAATTATTTGAACCACTATATTTTGATTTCAGAAAATCAACGAGATTGTTTTACAAACGACACTTAGAGGCGTTCTCTTGTTATCATGTGCTATTGTATTATGATGTAATGCCCCTGACATATTTCCCCCCTCTGCAACACATTTTAGGTTGTACAGATTGTATCAAGAGCCAAGGGTAATAGAGAACTAGTGCATATTTTAACCCTAGACTATAACCTTTTTCACAACATTGCATCACTTCAACATTTCAAATTGCATAACACGTTACTTGCCTTATGGCTTACCTTACTTTGTTATCTTAAATGCTTACATGACATACTTATAAGTATATATATATGCTTACATCTTTTGCGTAATCGCACGCCTATTTATATAAAGAGGTTATTTTATATAAATACCAGAACAGTTTCTTAAGATATTTGTGAGTTGCACAATGGTCTCAATTATACCTCAGACATTGTGAGTTTATAACAATGGTCTCATCTACTTCGTAACATTGTGAGTTGCACAAAGTCTCATTTCGTTCTCAGACATTGTGAGTTTTAAATCCATTGTCCTCCTAAGAAATTATTTTTCTTCATAGCTTTTATACTATAATGTAATTACGCGATAGACCGTCCATAGTTTGTTTACATGGAATTATGTATGAATATAGAGTTTTGCAAGTCTTGTATGGCGGGACTTGTAATATTGAAGATTGATACGAGATTAATTGCTATGCGATAAGCAAAGCCCGTCACAGTTCGTGTTTTCATGGGATATGTAAGAATCTAAGTATTACAAGTCTTGTCTATAGGCGGATTTAATATGAAGATGGATATGATAATCGGTATGCCTGGTTCGTTCATAGAGATCTTTAACTTATTTACTCTAACCAAGTACTCATTTATTTATCTTGAACCTATTTTGATTATCCCTGATTATTTACTCCCGCGTCTCCAAAGACGAGTTTTAAATAACTCCGTTCCATACTCCATTAAGCATCGTACCGTTATGTCATTACCACCTTGAAAACTTGTTTTACGCATGTATAAAACATAAACTATTAAGTAGGATGATTATAATCTCTTTATTTAAAGGATGGACGCCACTTCAATTAAATAAATAATTATAATCACGAACCATAAGTTTAACATTTCTACTACATAAATTTGGACGCTTCTTATGTTAAATAAGAAAGTATAAATGAGTGGGCTAATGGTATCCCGAATATGCACGAGAAGAACCTGAAAATCGATAATCATCAGAACCGTTTGAAAGGTCTAGAGACACAATCGTGTCTTAGCTACTCAGCAAAATCTTAAGGCCGTCGCTTTGGAGCTACCCTTATCTCATTCTTAACATTATTACTTTAGCCATTACAAGTCTTGCAATCACGAACTGTCTGTGGAGCTAACAGACTGAGTAGCAATAGTCCCGTCACCATTTGTTATAGATTGACGTTATGGACGCTGCTTGTTGAGTCCTGGAGCGTCCTCCGGACTGGTACAACCTCATCCAATAGTAATCAACCCTCCTTAAACCAGATAAACACCTAATCGACGGAATAGATATCGAACCTATTCATTTCAGACCAATAGGACAACAGGCTAGTCGAACACATCCTAGTACTGCAAAGTAAGTTGGATACTTACATCCATAAGCCTTGTCCGTTATTAATCATCGATCATTACGGATATCAGAAACTAGACACTGCCCGTAAACAGTTGAGACTTTACACAGACATACTCACGTGACTACACTGCCCGTACACAGCCATAAGATCTGTAATGATTTTCCTTGAGATACCAATTTTGATGGATTAAATATCCTGGACAAACCTAGCCAAAATTTTTGATAGATTGAGAAGTGTAGAAACATTTAAAATTTTGGTTGAATAAAGTATCACACTTGTTTAAGTGACTGGTATTAAATCTTAAATCTTTTTGGTCACTCAATCGTTATAACACAAATTAAAACTCGGGACTAGATTTCTATAAGGGGTAGGTTACTGATAACGATCCCGAGAATTTCGAAATTTTAAAAGACTATTTTACCTATGACTATTTCGAGTCTGAATGACTTTTTGACTTTTGACGTTTTATTTGTCTAATAAAAGCAATTAAACCGCGTGGCCGGAAAATTTTCGAACATATTTTAATTAATAATCGTATTTATATTCCATATCTCATGAGCTGTGCGCATTAGTTATCTTAGTAATCACACTTATCTCTTGACTTCATAACAGAGTACATATCAACGATCCACATTCCTAAGTGACACACTCATAATGAGAGCGCGACAACACGATAACGCACTACAGCTACATCAAGCACGTACTACGTATTTGCATGACTCTCTCAGCGACTCACAAGCACAAATTGATGCTCTCTACTGACAACGATATCACTTCGGCACACTCTCTCTATTAGTTTCTGCCTGAAAACCCTACTATACACAAGACAGCACATAGACTGCACTCGCACACAGAGACCCCTCTAGACAAAATGCGACAGAAACATCACGTATATAACACTAGCGCTCACTCGATCAACTACAATTCGACTAACATAAATCATATTAAGTAGCGGATACGCGATACCTCTTATTAGTTTCTTCAGAGTAATTAGCGCGACAACTATCTCATTTAAACTTCATCATCTTCTCTTCTCCACATAAATATCTCACTTGACACGGAGACGAGCAACACTAATTCTATTCTCCTTTATCTCTTCAGCTTACGTCACTCTTCTTCTCGTACTTATAGTCGTGGCTCTTTGGAGTGAAGGATCTTTTCAACAGTGTTTATGTTAAACAGCTCTTTTTATACATATTTTTATATACGTTGTTGTTTCATTGTTTTTCACTATGGTTTTTTTTTTCTCTATAGTTGTTGTGGGGTGATATTCTTTTGGATCGTCTCGAGATTATCTTACATATTTGGGGGCTGTGTGCCAAGTCTAATGGTTATGACTCTATCGTGACTATAGGCTAAACGGTCACAGTCTGATTTGACAGTATTTACTAGAGTTATCGAGTCTTGCGGGGTCTGACGAAGAGTATGTGAGGGGCGGAGGGGGGGAGGGGAGAGGTAGGGGGGGGCGGTGGGACTGGTATCATAGTTGATTTAGTGGTAGTGTTACAGACAACTCATCAACAGACAAACGTACGTATGTGACACGGTCGTGGAGATGTTTATGGGTATATACCTTGATATTAACACGTGATCAGTCACACAGAGCGTGTACACACAGGTATCTCTATAGTAGCATGGGGAGATAGATAAGTGTAAACTGTGTATTTTTTATTGTCGTTCATATTGAGGTACTCAATCTTGCATTCGATGTGGTGGGGATGTTATGATTCTTAGCAAATCTACACATACTCTACTTGTAGGACAGAACAAGGCGATGGTATTATTATGTGGTGGACACACGTATAAAGTAACTCTCGATATAGACACGATAGAGCACTGACACAGATACAGAGGTGGTTAAGTAACTAATGGGCGTTTAGCAATGTGTTTATTCAGACGAGGGAGACAATTGTACACTCGGTAAATTTTATTACACATTAGACAGCACATATACAATGAATGATCAGGACGGCGACGATGGAAATAAAGGCACTTCTTATATACTAGTTGTTATATTTGACGAGAGGAGAGAGTGACGAGGAGTAATGCGGGTAGACCTGGGAGACTACACGTAAGCGATATGATCGATACTAGGAAGACATAGATTCAGAAGTATTTATGAGTTGAAGATAGTGTGTGTGGGTTTTTATTTTGGTTTATTTTGTATATGTTTAGATGGGATTGTTGGGGATGTATTTGGTTTTATGATAATTGTTTTTATTTTATTGGATTGGTTTTTGTGTTGTTGTGTGTGATTTTTTTGATGATTGTTTATTGTTGGTTGTTTGGTTGAGTAGAGTATTTTGGATTTGAAAAATAATATTAAGAGTTGTTAATGAAGAAGTAATAATAAGTAAAAGGATTATAATATTATAAAGATAATAAATATTGAAAGATTAATTATTGGGTGAGGGTGGGGTTGGGGGTTATTAAATTTTGGGGAGATGTCAGTTTGTTGATGTTATAAAGAGTTAGTATTGGTTGAGGTGGGTTTAGGTGGGGTTTAATATTGTTAAGGGAGTGTGGGTGTGTGTTTAAATTATTGAGTAAATTGTGTATTTTTAATAATAAAATGGTGAGTGGGTGGGTGGGTTTATGGAGGTGGGGGGGGGGGGGGAAGAGGGAGATTTTATGTTTATTGGGGGAGGTGTGTGGTTAAAGTTATAATTTTTGGGGGAGTGAGAGTGATTTATAAATATTTTTGGAGTGGGAGTGATAAAATTGTTGTTGGTGAGGGGGGTGGGGGTGATTGTATAGTGGGGGGGGTGGGGGGGGGGTGGTGATGATGAGTGGTGGGGGTTGCTTAGTACATCCAGGGGCGGGTGTGTTTTTTTGGGTTACCAAATTAGGGGCGTGTGGCTGTGGGTTTAGCAACGAAGGGGTGTGTTGGGTTTGATTTGCAGACACGACCCACAAGGGTGCGTGTGGTTATAAGCCAAAGGGTGCGGCTGGTTTATTTAAAAACAAGGTTGCGTTTGGCTGTCAAGTCAGCCAACTAAGGGTGTTTGTTTCGCTGTGTTAACAGCAGCACCTCAAGGGTGCGTTCGGTGTAATACCAACACCACGAAGGGCGTTTGTCCCGGTGGTTTAACACCGTAAGGGTGCGTTCGGCTTTCATAAACCGCACAAGGGTGCGGTTGGTTTTGTTAAAACACCCCGAGTGTGTGTTTGGTGGGCTGGGGATCAGCCGAGCGTGCGGTTGGTTTGGTTAAAATGCCATTAGGGTGCGTTTGACTGCTGTCGAACACCAAAGGGGTGTTTGGTTGTGCAGTCACACAAAATAGGGTGCGTTTGGTATAGTGGCAGCAATAGGGCGCGTTTGGGTGAGCAGTTTCAATAAGGGTTCGTTTGGTTAATGAAATTGATTAATGAAAAATAACATAAGGTTTTAATAAATAATAAAACCGGATAAATAATTATTGGTGGTTTTAAATAGTTAAATAAATATAACATTTATTAATTTGTTTAATTTAGATATAATAATATACATATATATACTATATCTAGAAAACGCGAGCATTTGAAATATTGGAAAGCAAATGATTGCAACATATATTGATTAAGGGAAAACGTTAAGCTTTGCGAAAATGGAAAACATTATACAACCGAAATTGTCATGACGAAATATATATATTTAGTAATGTTTTACTAAAACTTATATCATTTTAGAAACCGATAAAGAGACTAAAGTTATATTTTAAGATATATTAAAATATAACTATACAATAACCTGACAACGAACGAAAACTATATTTTGTACATTGAGACGAACTGTTTTAGACGCAACCCGTCGAAGGAACGAAATATATTTTATAAAATATTATTTATATTTTATAATGATTATAAACTGTTACAAACATGGTTTGATTAATTCATAACGTTAAGACATGTGTCAACCCTTGTACAAAGCCTTTTCATTAATTAAATGGTTGTCAAACTAATTGGTTTAATTAATTATTCACACTTATTATGTAATACCTGCAAGGTATACTATACTTTTCATAAATCTTTTGATTGATTGTCTTTGTTATAAATTTCACGGTAGGAACTATATAAGGGTTATTTTTCATAAGTAATATATAAAGAATATATATTACACACTTTGCGTATATCTTCGATTTATTTATTTAACCAACCACCAAACTATTACAACTTTAAATCTAAATCTTTTATCAACGTGTCGCGTTGACATAACAATTCATCGGGAAACCCAAACGCATTACCCTAGGCTAGTGAGACTTAGCCGTTAAGATAAGCTGCAACTTCTTGGTCGAGCCGTTTCAGTTTCCGTTTCGTCTTGTACTCAATGTGTACATTCCCGCCAATCGTTCTTCATCATCGATGTGAGTTTATAGCCCCTCTTTCACTTGTTTTACATTTACTTTACAAATCTCGGGGGAGAATACATGCTCAATACAACTTGTTTACATATTCGTTTACAATATCTTTTACATATTATTCTACACACTTGGATTACATACTTGATTTTGCAATTTATTACAAACACAATTACATGGTTGATTACAAACTTGGTTTCATACTTTGTCACATACTCAATTGCATACATGTTTACGAAATTGTTTACATACTCATTTCGAACTCAATTACTTGATTTATATCACACTCTTTTCTACTTATGGATTTAAGTACTCAAAGCTATTTACGAATACAACAGTTAATTTTTATTGGACACAAGTGTTTTCGGTTATCATCTCCTGTTTACGTGTTTGCCTAAGTAACGTAACCCACCATTGCCCATTATCATGAACTGTTAAATTCTTGACCGGAGGACCGGTTAAGGAAGCGCGAGTGTATAAATAGATCTATTTGGGATTGACATCCCTGTTCGGGTGAGTAGCTCTCACTAGTTTCGACAGTACTGAAACAACGAATGCATACATGTCGGAACAATTTGGATGTTTACGGGTTTGAACATCTACACGGGCACCTTTTGTGCATTAAATTGCATACATATATGTCGAGCTTCGGTGTCATGAGCTTAGTGCAACAGTAGATATTATTTATGTGGTGCTGTATCCGTTATAGTAGACCCATACATTTTGGAAAATCAACGAATTCACTGTCCATACTACTTATTGAACATTACAAATTTCTGAACACTTTTTATTATATTGCGGCGAAGCAATAAACACTAAACTCTTTTGGTTCTACATTAACTCTTACATTTTTGGCGATTATTAGAAGGATTGAAATAATCATACATACTTTATAAATCTTTGGATTCTCAACATTTACTTTTATACTTACAAAACTCTATGAACTCACCAACTTTAATGTTGACACTTTTAAGCATATTTTTCTCAGGTGAATTAGATGCTTGGATTGTTTGATGTGCATTGGAGTCTTTACATTCAAGTTTTTCATGGTGATGCAATTATGGGACAACTATTATTTAGATTTCAGAAAATCAACGAGATTATTTTACAAACGACACTTTTTAGAGGTCGTTCTCTTGTATCTAGCGATGTGTATTATGAAGTAACACGCCCTGGACATACATTCCGCTGCGACCTGTTTTTGGGGGTGTTACAGCTAATGCATGTATATACATTAAATCCATAAGATTTCCAAATCACTAGCAAATCTTGTACATACATTGAGTAATTAAAGATTGTACTTAGTGCTTTAGCTAAATACCATTTGAGGTTAACTAGAAACTCTCAAAAACCATCAACTAGGGCACAGTTTGGTTTGTTGGGGACTAGGAAGCATGCAACTAAGTATTTGACTATAAATACACACACACTCTTACCATTTTACACTCTTACAACTCACACAACTCTCAAACAAGTTAAATATTTCCTCTCCTTTGCGTCGGATCACAAACCGCGCACAAACACACCCATTTAGTTCATTTCGAGCCAACAAACATCCACTAGGGATTGTATACGAGGCCACAAGGTTTACACAAGCTAATGATTGGGTTTACACTAAGCTTTTAAGCTTAGTTTATTATTTGGTCGCGTAAGTCATACGTGGGTTGTCTCATTTCGCACAGACACTCGAAAACAAAGCCTTAGGACCCTTTGTAAGTCACATTCGAACTCATAACAATTGTATTATACGTGTTTTTCCTTGTTAACTAGTTTATATGTCACTTATGTATATATATGATGTACTAGAGTGAGTTCACGCATGTTAAATGAGAAACATGCGAGTTATATGCAATACTATTATGTATAACTACTTGTGTGGTGTGAAGGTACAAGGAAACACGTAACATGTAGGATTAATAACAAGTGAGACTCTAAAACTATCATTTATATAAAACTTGGAACATTCAACATAAACAAAAGTCCTTATACGCGAGTAACTTATAAACCACACGTAAACACTGAAAGTAAACACGACATAGTAGCTTGGGAACGTATACACGACATAAACCAACATTTGCATGTGGAGCACGACTAACGTATATAGGCCAACGAACGTAATATAGCCACTAGAACTATTTTCAAATCATATACATTGCTAGGGGAAACCAACGGGCCACAAAGGGCTTGTGAAATCCAAACGTCCTTACGGCTTGGGCCCAACTGGCCCAACAGCCCACGAGTGGGATCCATAGCTTATTTTTAAGTTCATCCGAGCTTAGTGTTAAAATTGGAAGCTTATTAGACTCGACATATAACAAGCACGCCTTAGATAATCTCCTAATGGGCCGAATTAGCCCAAGAGGCCACGAACAAACCCAAACAGGCCCAATAAGCAAGCTTAGCGGGCCCACATCTTATTTATAAGCCCTACGAGCTTATTAAGAGTCCATTAAGAAAATTGATATTAATATGGACCCTTAGTATGTTTAATAACCAAACGGATCCTTAAATGGGCTCGTTAGCCCATTACCCTAAACCATAAAACCCATAAGCCACGAATAAGCTTGGTAGCTTATTTGTGAGCTTAAAATAGCTTATGAGGCTTATGATAACCTTAGGCAAGTTAATGGACCCTTATGGATTGAGCCTAAACATGAACAACCCTTATCGGACTCGTAATGGGCCCAAAAGCCCATTACCGGAGCTTAATGGCTTATTGAATAAGCCACAAGGTAAAACAGACCCTAATAAGCTTAATAAGATAAGAAAATGAGTTGGGCTAAATAAGGAAATACTTAATGGACTTTTGCAAGTTTTTGGGTTAAGGTTATTGGGCTAATGAACCCAATAAGCCTAAATAAGATCATCTGAGCTTATTTATAAGCCCAACAGTTAAATTAGCTTAATTGAGCTTAACCAAAGTTCTTGTCACTTTTGAAAACCCTTTTGAACTCTTAGAAGCTTAATTCGAGTTGATGTTGGGCCGAAAAGCCCAATAAGCTCAAATAAGCTCATCCAAGCTTATTTATAAGCTGCCAACAGCTTATGTAGCCTATTGAAGTAAATAAAACCTATTGTCACTTGTTAGGTCTTAATTGGGTTTAAAATGTGACTTTTTACAAGTTAAGGGACTAAATGTGTAAACTTGTAAACTTGGGGGTTAAAACTGTCAAAAAAAATTCTATAAAGTCTAGGGGCTGTTTTGACATTACAAAAAAACTTAAAGCGCTGTTTGAAATATATAAGGAACTAAAGTGCAATTTTTGTAAAGTCAAAGGACTAAAAGTGACAACTTAGAAAGTTAAAGGTTAAAAATATAATTTAACCAAACTTGAATAAAAGGACTAAGGTTGTCAAACTTAAAAACTTAAGGATATGTTATAAAACTTAAATGATTTTATAAATACTTGAAGTGTCGGACTGGACTTAATATAATAAAAGTATTATAGTATTTAAAGTCAATGTTTATCGGTGTATAAACTATTAGGTTAATAAATGTATAAATTATTAACGGTACCTATCCTTAGTCGTATACCTTCCCAAGAGCCATCAAGAAATAACAAATACGATAAACATGTGCACCACCACACAAGTAATAACAGTATATATAAACTAGAAATTTATTTTAGTTTATACATTGAGTCTTTAGCCTAAACTGTAGACTAAGACTGGCCGTATTTACTTAGGTATTTGATGGTGTAATTCATACTTGGATATATCTATCATTTTCAGAGGACTATTCATAAAGGTGAGTTCATAGCCCCATGTTTTACAATTATTTAAATGATTTACATCCTGGGGTGAGAACATGCTTTGTTTTACAAACTGGACGCAAGTGTACATTTTATACTTTGATTACGAGTTTGCCTAAGTAGCGATAACCCACTGAGCCCTATTATCATGAACTGTCAATTGCTAGATTGCGAGCGCGAATGTTATAAATAGATCTATTTGGGATTGACGTCCCCGTTTGGGTGAGTAGCGCTCACTGTGCCGGTCTGCCGGACAACAAACGTATACCATGTCGGACTTGGGATGTTGCGGGTTAGAACATCATTCAGGGGCATTTATTGGCAATTTATTGCATCCATATACGTCGAGCTTCAGTGTCATGAGCTTAGGAAACCGTAATTACTTTTTATGATGTTTGCATCTGTTGCTTAATCATACACTTGGAAATCTTGCGGTCCTACAATTGATTTACATAAACCTATGAATTCACCAACTTTATGTTGACGTTTTAAGCATGTTTTCTCAGGTCAATAAGGCACGAGGTGCCAAGATACATTGGGGGATTTCTCTTTGGAAGAGTCAGTACTAAAGATTTGGGATGTATTACATTTTGGGATATTTGTTATAAACCGAAATCTTTACTTTTGTTGTCAAACAATTTGAAGCCATGAGCTTATGTAATGAACAAGTATTTTGTTAAATCCAATGTATCTTTTTAAACGACACGTTTAGTGGTCGTTCTCATATCTTGTGCTATTGATCTATGAAGTAACGCCCTCGGATATTCAACATTCCGCTGCGACCCAGATTTGGGGGTGTTACAGATTGGTATCAGAGCCAAGGTTATAGAGAACCAGGTCAAAAGTTTTTGTCTGGACTATAACCATTTTCAAACCATGATAATGAAGCAACTAATTGTCTCTTATTTCAAGTTTTAATCCTTTTTTATAGAGATTTATCTTTTTTGGTTTAATTAATGTGTATTTATGTTTATACAGGGCCTTGCATGAAAAGACGAGAGTTGGAGGTCCAGAGTCGACTTCAAATTTTAGCTTATCCTTTTCTTGCATAATATATTGTCTCTGGTGTTTGGATTAGCTGATTCTTTTCTTTTTAGAGCTTATTTGAAAAAGATTAATAAAGCTTATGTCAAGAATATTCAAGTTCGACTTCTTTTTTAAAAGTTTTGCAATATTGGTATCTTTTGATTGATTTAGATTATGAATGTAGGAATGGGTTTTTACTAATTTAGACGTTTAGCCTGTAGGCATTGAGTAAGTTTTGTAGGCGTTACATTGAGAAAAAGAATACTGAGGGTAGTGTGAGGTAGTTGAAGTATGAGTGAAATACAATTTTTTGTGTATTTTGATATACCTAATCCGCCTCGAAGTCGCTTATCGTATATGAAACTGCCTTGATGTTCTACACAAATGCAATGCTGCGGAAACAAGAAAATGGTTGACGAGAGGAAAAAGTTTTAAAATGTATAATGCAAATATATTTGATATGTAAAATGTGTGATGGGTGGTTGTGAAATAGGTAAATAAATTCGATTGTCTGGAATGAGACATCAGGTTTGCTAATTTAGACATGCTGATATGTTAACAACGTGTTGAAAATTTAAGAACGTGTTGGAAGTAATACTTTCCAGATTCAATAGAATCTTGCAAACACAAGATCGGTAAGACCTAACGCTAATCTTAAAAATTTGCTGGGGGTTTTACTTTTGTTGGTTTTTGATGTTGATTCTTATTTTGGAACAGGTCTGTGGAAACACGAAAACAATTTGTGACTCTGCTGAACTGACAGGATGTCAAATGCAATCTAAGATAAAGTTGGGTTCCATCGATCAGGTACAACTTGTCCCTTAGACATACATTAGTAACTTACGGAAGTTTTAAAAAGGAAAAAAATACAGAACCAATATATGACATAATGCATCGAACCAATTAAATATCGTCTTTACTAGCGATTGCTTTGTATATCCTATATAATTACTACCTCCGTCCCAAAATAATTGTCCACTTTTGACTTTTTAAGTCTTTTTTTTTTTCAACTTTGACCTAAATATTTTTGTATGTGTATATAATAATTGCTGAAAATATATGAATAGATTAGATTTTAGATGTATATTTCAATTGTTTTATACTTTATCAATATTATATATCACCATACAAAAATATTTAAAGTCTAAAGTTAAGAGAAGACTTCAATAGTCAAAAGTGGACCAATGATTTTGGGACGGAGGTATACTATTTAAGGCTCCGCATTTATAGCAGCTTACCTATTTCATATATTATCTAAGAGAAAAGAGTATATTTTTTATATATTTGAAAAAAACAAAGTTTTCTTAAGTTGTTAGTCAAGGGGTGTTTGGGTGAGTAGATTATTTAGCTGTGTATTAGCTTTTTTAGTGTTTCCTAAAGGTTGATATACAAATTGTAGGAAGAAGCTGACCCACATATCTATCAACGCTAACGGTTGCCCTGTCCCATAACATGTTGCAGACCGAGCACGCAATACGCAAGAAAATCCTAAGCTTCGATAGCCATGTGTCTATGTTAGGTTCAAGAAAAGTGTTTATTATTAATGAATTGGTCTTTGTATAGTTTTGATTAGTTTTATAAGTTTTATAGTATTATAATGTAATAAAGTCTATCTTGGTCAAAGTTAAGATCATTGTTGACCAGGTTGACTAAAGTTAGGAAACTACATCCGATAATCAATAAGTATAAATATCCATCTAGGAGGGTATTTATAGCAGACTTTTACATTAGTTGTAATTCACTTCTATTTTATTTCCCTTTGAAATGAAAATTTAAAAATGATAAAATATCTCTCAAGCTCTTCTCCTCTATTATTATTAGCTTTCGTATGATCACTACTATTACAAACATGACATATAACAGTCTATTGCCTTCGTACATGTCCTTGAAGGAATAAGATGCAACATCTAGATTTCTGTCCAAACACTACAGTTAATATATTATGCAAGGTATGCCTTAGTTTTAACCATTTCTTAGCCTATGTATTAACCATTTCTAGTCATGGTTTGTATGCAATGTTACAAGTTATAGTCGTAACTACATGTTTTCTTTAAAGACTGTTGGATCAGTTCTGCAAGACGTTTTGAAATAAGGGTAGTGACAAGTGTTTCATTCACAAACAGAAGACCAAGGAGGGAAGGAAATGGCAGTAGGTCAAAGGATAGAATTAGAGAATCCGGTTAAGGATTGACTACATCTCTGAAATTTGAACAGTTCTTACAAGATGGGAACAGAGGGTGTCACTGTTAGTCCAATTTTAAATTGAATCACACGATATAAACCATTTAGAAATAAGATAATAGAGAGAGGCAAGTCTTTCACAATTTTCCAAATTTTATAAAAAAGAGAAAAAGGAGGAAAAGTGAGTTTGTTACAAGCCTTAACCACCTAATGATGATTAGGTGGGTATTTATAGGAGAGTGAGGTTGGCTTTCCTTCCTTTATTTTCCTAATTTTGCAATCTAGTCCCTATTCTTTGGATAATATGCTATTTTTCACTTTTAGCATATTTCTCCTTATTACAAACTACTTATCTACTTTATAAAATAAAGACTAAACACTAATAATAAATAAAACCACTTAAAGCATCATAATCGACACTTTTATGATACTAACAATCTTCCCCTAAGGGTCGATTATTCTGGGCGTTCCCTTTTTGATCCTAGTGGTCTTCCATTCACATATATTTTTCAACGTCTCATCTGATCTTGATGCTTTAACTGTTCATCAATTTCTTCCTCAAACAGTTGCAGGTATTCAACATCTTCTTTACTGAGACTTGGAATCACATAACCATGCTTCACATCATTATTGTAGCTCTTCAACCCTTCAAAGACTATTTTTAATGTAGCATCACAAAACTTATGAATTTCTTGATGTCTCATCACTCTCTTTTCTTTCTTGTTGTTCTTGTATATAATGCCATACACAGGCTTAGAGACGATGGAAAACACCTTGTACTTCTCAATGCCTGGAAAAGTAATTGTTAGTGCAGTAAAATTGACCTTCTGTTGATAGCTTTCCACACCTAGATGGAAATCATGTACTCTTTCCCAGATCACTGTACTCCTGATGAAGACTGATAATGACCACAATAAACCAGTCTCAGCATAGTCATCTACCTTGCCGTTAACAATTAGCAAATACATATCCTCGATATCATTCTTGTTGAGGTTATTGTAATCTGACTATGTGATTGACACTATCCTACCATTTGCTCTTCTTGCAA
>BQNB010134481.1:0-18307 GCA_026074375.1 Tanacetum coccineum | reverse complement strand
GAACCCCCCCCCCCTCCCCCCCTTCTAGTTTCCACAGTCTCAAAAATAAATTCTTGAGAGTTTTTGCTTTAGAGATGATCAAAGATTGTATGGTTTGTGATAGATGGTATGAAGATCTGGAATTGGAATAAAACTATGCCAACAGTGGGTCGTACAAGTCAACAATTCTTTGAACTCTAAAACATGCTCCAGAAATTAGAATGGTCCGGTAACGGAAGACACATGGTTATCGGATCTTGGTCAGAATGGATTGTTCTATATATTAAGTGCTCGAATTCATATAGATAGTTTCATTCTTCATTCTAGTGATCGGGCAACTAGATGAAACACTTTTGTTCCAATAAAGGTAAATATCCTCGGTTGGAGAATAAATCTGGATCGGTTACCTACTCGGAAGAATCTAGTTGATCATAAAGGGATTGATTTGCCTTCTTTGCTTTGCCAGATGTGTGTTGACCATATTGAAGATGTTTCTCATGTGTTTGTGCGATGTGAAGTTGCATGTCATACATGGGAGAAAATATCTAGATAGCTTGAGATCTCTACTCCTATTTTCGTCTCGGTTGACGACATTATGGATTGGGTAGACTCGGTTCATTTAAGCCACAGTCTAAGGAAGATTTTGGAAGCTATCATGTTAACGACTTTATGGGTGATTTGGAATTTTGAAAACAACAAGGTTTTCAACGAGCTAAAGATAAAAAAGAAGTACGATTTTTGATAATATAATAGCAAACGCGTTTAAGAGTTGCTCATCTAGATGTAAAGTTTCTTCTAAAAAATGGACATTGTGGTTACAAAACCCAATGCTTTATATCAAGGCTGTCAAACTCGCGAGTTTACACGTAAGATCGTACGATCTTTCGTGCCCACCTGATAAAATCGTGTAGGATCGCATCAGAGGTAGGATCGTAAGTAGGATCGTAAACTCGCACGTAAGATCGTAAGATCGCGTGTCGATACGAGTTTACCAAATTACCAATTTTTTATTTTTTTAGAAAGGCACTAAATTACCAATTTACTAACTTATTGACTTACATACTTACTAGCCCGTTTCCTTTTTAGGCCCAAAAAAGAACAATACGAGTCCGCTGATCTCATTAACAAGTATTGACATTTCATTTCCAGATTTTCTAATCAATAAACCTAATTATCTACTTTCTTCATATTGAAATTACATGAAACAAATTATGGTTCTTCTTCTTATGTTCTAGTTACCTGAAGCAAAAAAGTTTCTTACATGTAATTGTTGTTTTTTCTTTTACCTTTTCATAGTTTTAACTATTAACCTATAAGTTTTAATTTAGATAGATTGATTGTAGTGATACTAGTGATGTACTTTGTTTGAGACGTTTATTACGCTTGCTGTGTATTTTTTATTCCGCTAAATCGTAAATGTGACGATTGAAACTTGACTTTTTTGTGTTTTACTTTTACTTTGGTATTTTAAATTTGAACTTTGACATTTTCAAGAGGATATTATATAAATTTATCTTTGATGATGAGTAGAAATAAAAATATTTTGACTCGTTTATCCGTTGCTTACAGAACATGATAAATTGGTACGATCTTACGATCCCGATCCGATCTTACGATCTCGATCTTGCAAAGACAAAAACGATCCCAGGTAGAATCGCGATCTTGACAGCCTTGCTTTATATTATGTAATTTTGTTTCTAGCAGTTTAATAAAATTTAACCGTCAAAGAAAAAATTGTCCAAAATAAAATCCAATTCCTTTTTTTTATGCTATCATTCAGAAATATTAGAAATTTGTTTTGACGTTAAAATTATATAGTAGAATGACTTTGTTTGAACAAAATAGACATCTTTAAATCAAATAAATAAGAATATATATACATTTGTTCTTAGATCCAAGCACAGATGAAGAAATAACCAAACATGACATCAAACTAATAATAAATTGTTTTACATATAATCAACATTTTACAACACCATAAAATGACCCCATAGCGAAAGCTCCCATAATCTCTTTTCCTCACCAAAAGGTTGTATACATTTTTGCAATTTACTATGATAAGCTTCATGTTCATTGCATTTTGACGCATAACTTAGCTTTGTAATATGTCGAAACGTTATGAGCAATAATCAAAAAGATGCCCTAAATTTATATCAAAGGGATTTAGCTCAGTTGGTATCCACCTCCGAAACCCATGGGCCACTGGAGAGATTTTATGGATAAAAGGTTAAGGGTTCGAGTCTCGGCTCCTGCCTACTCCATTTTGTGCCCCAGTGGGCCAGGAGAGTTGATGGGGTTATTCCTTATAGGGTGAACAATGGTTGATGGCAAAAGACACCCAGGGTTAGAATGTTCTTCACACCTTTCTTGATATGCCCTAAATTCGTAAATTGTTTGGTTGTATGTAACTTTGTATAATAAAAGTATAAAACAGGTTTGGGGCTCGGGCTGCAAAGAGGAATGTTGTAGTTTTAATCTGGAAAAAAGATATTTGGGCTCTCCTTTCCTGGGCTAAGATTTCAAAAGATAGGTCCAGTCCAGGAGACTACAGCAGAATTTCATACTTTCATGAAAGTTAAAACTTAAAAATAAAACTGTTAAAATATGCAAGTGAAATATCAATGTTTAGTCGACACGCTTTTGACATATATTATAATTGTTCGGAATCGGTCTTTATACCGGTTCGGTTTTATTTTGGAAATTTAAAACTTCGGAAACATTTATTTAATTAAATTGTTAATTATCAAAATTTTAATAAACACTACACGGAAAAATACTAACCTCTCTTACACTCATAACTTTTTATTTGCTCCGAACGATACTAAAAAAAAATACAACCATAACTTTTATTTAAACAAATACAATTATACAACTAAAAATATAAATAAACTTTAGTACCATTTCGGAGCTTCGTATGGCCATCACGAAAACATAATGTGTACGAAGTAGTCAAAAAAGAATTTGTTTTTTTTAAATATATTAGTGTACGGTTATATCTAGGTGTACTCAAGTAGTGTTTTTTTAAAACTTTTTTTTTAACAATACTATTAGGACTTTTTTAACCATCTTAGTGTAACTCAAAGTCGTTTAAAACCGGCGAAAACTGGTTTTTTTTTTTTTTGTTTTAAAAAACTATTAACGGTTATAAAAATAAAAAAAAAGAAAAAAAAAATTTTAAAAAAAAAAAAAACCGGTTTATTACCGGTTTTTTTAAAAAACCGGTTTGGATTTAAACCGGTTTTAAAACCGGTAAAAAACCGGTATCGGAAAAAAACCGAAAACCGGTCTAACCGGTTCGGTTATATTTAACCGGTTAAAAAAAACCGGTTTTTTAAAAAACCGGTTACGGTTTTTGTACCGGTTTTTTAAAAAACCGGTTTTACATTTGCATCTCTAGCTCGGGCTGCAAAGAGGAATGTTGTAGTTTTAATCTGGAAAAAGATTATTTGGGCTCTCTTTCCTGGGCTAAGAATTCAAAATGCTAGGTCCCAGGCGACTACAGCAAATTCATATTTCATTAAAGTTAAACTTAAAATCAAAATGTTAAAATATGCAAGGTGAAATATCAATGTTAGTTCGAAGCTTTTGACCTATAGTTGGCTGAATAAATAACGTTCAGCAGCGATCATGAGATGTCCATAACTATACTAGTGGACTAGTTGCATTTAAGTGCAACTTGGATAATTACTGGTACAAAGTTCAGAAAAAGTCCTAGTTGGGGTATATTGGGTGAAGTAGTGGTTAGCACAATGCAATAACAGATTTCATAACCTAAGTGTAGTATCATACGCCACTAATTGTTTGTTTTATAACGTATTTGATAACATAGTTGTACAGTATATTAGTAAGTGAAAACGCAAGTTACTGTAAATGCCTCTCGAAAGTAGCATTTTGATTTGGGAGGTTTTTTCAAAAAATTAGGATCACTAGTTGATTTGGAGCGTTAAAAAAATTATGGTTATGTAAAATGATAACCGTTAGCTGCTAATTGCTTCAAAACGCTTATAAATTCTTGCTACCCGACATACTGATGATTTAAACAAGGGAAAATTCCCAAAAGAGACCAAGACCCATAAAGGGTTTCTCTCTGTAGGCCAAAAAATATTTTTGAGCCAAAATAGCACAGGGCGACTGAGCAACTTAAGCAGATTTCGTCATGTGTCCATTTTTTTAGTAATTAAGTATAAAATCTTTTAAATCGTCCAGTTGTCTAGAGGGCGACTTTTACTTAAATAATAAAAAAATAAATGTTTATCAAATTCTTCGTAAGTAGCACAGTCGTTCAATCACCCTGGACTATTTTAACTCAAAAATATTTTATGACCTATAGAGAGAAACCCAAGGTTATAAATAGCGTGAGGCATGGCGTGGCGGCATGATCAAGCCTCGCGCTTTAGTGGCTATGGCGTAACTTTTGCGTTTTTAAGGCGTGGCTTAAGGCGGCCCAAAATATGCAAATATTTATATATTTATATCATATTTTGTATATATTAAGTTTACATAAACCGTTGTACGTATGAATAAAGTTAAAAAACTATCATTACATGTAATATTCTTTATTTTAAAAAAAATTATCGGAATTGAATCTAAAAGGCTCGCCACGCCTCACGCCCTAGCGCGCCTTTTCACGCCTCATCTCTCGCCACGCCTAGAGTCGACGCCTTGGTCCATTTTATAACGTGGAAGCCACGCCTCACGCCTCAGCGACGCCTTGACACCACAAAGGCGGACCTTTTAGAATATTGGAAAAACCACTTATGAGATTTGAGCATTTTGAAAATTTTCCCTTGCCTGTTTTATCTACTTTTTTTTCTTTTGTGATACGTTTTTAACCGATTATTTAGTGTGGTAATTGTCTGCATGCATATGCATATATTAGTTATGGCTTAAAACCTTTTTTAAAGTCTTGTTCGTTTTTTAAATACCACTTATTCACAATCATAATTCTATAAACACAATAATCGTATACCACTGTATACATTTCAGATAAAATATAATGTAGTTGCACATTGTCACATTGATGAGGGTCGAACTACTTTTTGAAGTGTTGTGATTGAGCCATTGTCGGTGTTGACCAGATCTTATATCCCATACTACAAGCTAGTGAAGTTATAATACATATGTAATGTATACTTATACGTATAGAATGGGTCGTTAGTACAATAATTATTGAGTTCTACATGGTTAAGTGTTGTGCATTCATACTAACTCAAAACATGTTAAGTTATGAACGCTCGTAGAAAAATGGGTCGTTAGGACAATCTGACTTATATTAGTGGAAAACACACATAAAACTCGACACTTAGAGGAATATGGATAACGCATGTAAATCTTTGATCTATACTTTTAGTTTAAAGGTGAGCTTTTATGATTTTCATGTTACTATTAATTTTGTAGATATCTATAAATGTGAATTAATAAAACTTCGGTTATCATTTCAGTTCTTGAATAATGATTATTGCAAAACTTGATATATGCTTTGTTTATCTTTGTTTGTATATTTGGCACCCCAAGTTATATATTTACGTACATATGAGAAGAATCTATAAGTGACTCTCTTGAAATGGGTTCCGATACCCTTTTTTGAAAGAAAAATTTTAACTTGGTTTAGTCTATGCGGCGTTAATCCGATTCAAAACTCTGTGACTTAATTGTAGGGATGCAATTAAGATCAAATATGACCGGGTGTATAAATTTTTTTGAACCGTAACATTAGAAACACATTTCAATGGACCAGGTGCATTTAAGATACATTAAAGAAATACCAATGTTTTTTTTTTCAAAAGTTTACGCTACATCAAAAAAATCTGTGCGTGTCTCGAAACCCCACAAGCCCCTGGTTCAGTCCGTGCGTAGTTGCCGAGAAAGTTGGCAACAATTAAAAGATAAAAAGAACACCCGCGGACAAAAGTATAGTAATTCTTACCGGTCAATAATTTTAAACTCTACTTCAAAAAAATAAAAAAAATAAAATCAAGATCCAAATTAACCAACGTTTTTTTTTACCACGCAAAATCAACTAGCAACGTTATATTTGAAAAATAACCTAGTTCATAAACTAGGAAAGGCACATGTTTTTTCTAGTAAAAAAACGTAGTTTGTCCAGTTTTGATATTTGACTTAATTCAAACAGCTTGAATTAAATTGATAATAAACTTTCAACCAATCGGCTCAACGCTTCACATTCATTGCAACATTAATGTGTTTTACGTATACTTGTAACTTCAAATCTAATCCAATCTTGCAATTGCATGTTATAGTTGGATATTTTATGTATAAATACGATCGCCATTCATGGAAAATATGAGAACAACCAAAAATGGGGTATATTAGAAAATGGAGTAGTTGATTCTTTTAGGGTTGCTGTGGTCTTTCATTTGAGAGCCATGGCTCTTGTGAGAAATAGATAGGTGGGGTGATGATGGATTGGCCGATTTGGACGGGAGAGGTTGGGCGTGGTGGTCGTGGAGGGATTTGGCGTGGACCGGGCGGTGGTTACGGGGTTTGGTGGAGGTCGTGGAGGTGGTGGAGGACGAGGCGGTGGTTTAGGAGGTGGCGGTGGACTTGGTGGTGGAGGAGGACGAGGTGGTGGAGGCGGTGTTGGAGGTGGGTCGGGTCGTGGGGGTGGGTTTGGAGCTGGAGGAGGAGTAGGTAATGGAGGTGGTGGAGGACTTGGTGGTGGTGGTGGAGCTGGAGGCGGTGGTGGAGGAGGTGTAGGAGGTGGATCTGGTCAAGGTGGTGGTTTTGGAGCTGGAGGAGGAGTAGGTAGTGGAAATGGTGGAGGAGTTGGTGGTGGTGGTGGAGCTGGAGGCGGTGGCGGAGGAGGTGTTGGAGGTGGTTCGGGTCATGGTAGTGGATTTGGTGCTGGAGGAGGAGTAGGTAGTGGTGGTGCTGGAGGTGTGGGAGCCGGTGGTGGTGGAGGGGGAGGTAGTGGTGGAGGCGGTGGTGGTGGTGTTGGAGGTGGTTCAGGTCATGGAAGTGGCTTTGGTGTTGGGGGAGGAGTAGGCAGTGGCGGTGCTGGAGGTGTTGGTGCCGGTGGGGGCGGAGGTGGTGGAGGAGGAGGCGGTGGTGTTGGTGGTGGTTCTGGTCATGGGAGTGGCTTTGGAGCCGGAGGAGGGGTAGGTGGAGCGGGAGGTGGAGGTGGAGGTGGTGGTGGTGGAGGAGGAGGAGGAGTTGGAGGAGGTTCGGGTCATGGAGTTGGTGGAGGTGTAGGAGGAGGAGCTGGTGGTGGTGGTTTAGGTGGAGGAGTTGGCCACGGTGGTGGTATTGGTGGAGGCGGTGGAAAAGGTGGCGGGTTTGGAGTTGGAATAGGTATTGGAATTGGTGTCGGAGTAGGCAATGGTGCCGGACACGGGGTTGGTAGTGGATCCGGTAGTGGCGGTGGAGGCGGAAAGTGAAACCATTTCTATGCAGCACAATGTGAAGTTTTGTATTTTGAAATATTGGCATTAAGTGTGTAATTGAATTATTGAAATTACAATAATAACTTTGTATTAAATTTGATGTACAATCATGTTCGATAACTTATATAATATATAATTTTTTAAAATGTATGTTTGTTGTCGGGAGACGATTATTTTAAGACGAAGAAAGTAATTCAATATGCAATACTTATAAAAGACATAATTACTGACAACTCAGTATGAGACTGTATATTGTTAAATTTCGTTTTGTGTTTAGTATATGGAGTATTACCTAACGCGAATAACCGTAGTAAATAACATAGTAGCATCAAAATTGATTATATTTCACAATATTTTGTATTTTTATCTAATTGACGTAGATGGATCAAAGAGGCGTATATTCTAGTCGCAACTCTTTACGGCAATACATGAGTCAAAATATATTGTAGTCAAAATGAACAACCATAATTATCTTTTTACTATGTAACTACATTCTCATATTGGGTTTTTGGCTTTAAATAGCCACGTACTTTTCCAAATATATTCATATGGTACGTGTACTAAATTTATTATCCATATGGTACATGAATTTTACATTTCGTGTCAATATGGTACATTTATTACCGGCTACTTGTAAAACCGGTTACTTTTTTAGGAAATTTTTTTTTTAACTTTTTAAATATTTTTTTTCATTAGTTCGAAAAAAGTAATTTTTTTACAAATTAAAAAAAAAAATCGGCACTTTTTTAGAACTTAATTTGTAAACAAATTACATTTTTGTGTACTTTTAAATTTAAAAAATATTTTTTTTTACATTCGTATCGACAAAATTTAATTTTTTACAACTTTTTTTAAAACAAAATTGTACTTTTTAAAATATTAATTAATTTTTTTTTTTTTTAAATAATCCGAATTTTTCTTTATACGGAATTTATTTTTTAAAAGTTAAGAAAAAATTAAAAAATTAAAACATTTTTACCTTATTCTTGCCGAAAAAAAAAAAACATTTTTTTGTTAAAGTTTAAAAGCTTAAAACAATTTTTTAAAAGATAAGAAAAATCTAAAATCTTAAAAGAAAACTATCGTTTTCCTTTGAAAAAATGAAAAAATTTACAAAATTTGTTTTAACGATTTTATAACAATTTTTTACGTTTTAAAAGTACAAATATTTTTTAAAAGTTTGCAAAAAAATTTAAATTTAGTACACGTACCATATGAGTACATTGAGAAGATATAATAGTGTTAGGATTCCTTACGTAAGCGTTTATGAGCCAGTTAAAACTGTGGAAAATTCATTACGTACCATAATGACACGAAATCAAAGGTTCGTGTATGATATCTTAAGCAATAAATTTAGTACACGTACCATATAATACATTTGGAGAAATATACGTGGCTATTTAAAGCCAAAACTCTCTCATAGTTGGTGTTTTATGCATTTAAAGAACAAAGAAGGAATTCTTTTTTAGGCGTTGTTCACTATTTCTTGATACACAATAATTTCTTCGTGATTATGCATCATTTTCATGACGTTGAATGGAACATCACGACTCAGATAGAATGATAGTAATTTTTCATAAGAGGGTCACGCTAGGAGTCTTCATTAAAGTAGGGTTTTAACGAAAGGACTGGGACTCACAAGGTGGAGCTCGGGACTGGACCGAGCTAGGGCTAAGCTTATAGTATAAGCCGAAATTGAAATTTGTATTTTTGTAAACTTGTTGGCAAATGGGGCTGAGGCCTTGGAGCTTATTATTGACAAAATAAACTACAAAGGACAAATTCATTGAGTTTTTATATACAAGTTAGATATTTTTGTGGGTATATATGTAATTTATGGTTCATATAAAGGCCACGAGCTATAGTATTTAGTTACCGCTTTTATGGGACTGTGGCTTATAAAGGTTTATGACTTCATAAGCTCGCGTGACAAACGAGACTTACAAGCCGACTTATTTTAAAAGTCAAGCCCCTATAAGCCCCTCTCCAAACACACTCTAAGTAGTTTGGGGCCTTTTAACAAGGAAATAGTAACAAAGAGATAATGGCGCTTATTTTTCATAGTCTAGACAAGAACCGATTCTCTCTCAAATGTTGAAACTTATAATGGGTCCTTAGATAAGTACTACGAAGGAATGGATTATTTTGTCACTCGGGTCATTCCGATCAATTTGACCAAAATAAGTCAACAGATACTTGTTAACGTTCATAAAATAAAATTTCTACTTGTTTCCCACAACAAGCTAGTGTTGGTTGATCACACAACGCAAGCAAATAAGGTAGAAGTGACAAAATTGAAAATGCTAATGTGAACTTGTGGTAAAACTATGTTTAACAAAACTGGGATGAATTGTTTAGCGTGAAACTTGAAGTCGCAACTATCAACAAGAAGATAAGAAAAAACGGATTAGATGGTTCATACATGTCCGAAGGAGGCCACAGGCAGCGCCAAATTTGGATAATGGAAGCTTTTTGGGAGTCGATGCTTGCGGAGAAAAGATAGACCAAAACTTAGATGAAAAGACAGACCGGAACATGACTTAAAGGAGATTATCTTGTTTGATGACATGACCTCTCATAGGAAAGTGTATAGAGCTAGGATATAATAAGCGGCTAGAAGGTCTACGTCATTCCCTATTACGAGGTAGTTTTTCTTTTAGGCTTTCCTAGTGAGGTTTAGTTAGCATTGGGACATACTTGCCTTAGCTTCTAAACGATTTTACTCGCGCGTTTTAAGTATGAAGAGTCATAGCTAGTTCCCTTTAAGCATTTTTTGAGGTTGAACTACCATTTGTGTACATGTTTTCCTTTGCCTTTCATATAGAAACTCATAGCCATACATATCTACGAACTTCGTTGCACCCTTAAGGTATAGATTTAAAATTGTTGATGGGCCTAACTTTCTAGCATACGCTTATGCTTTTATGTCTCTCATGCTCGTGAGCGCTTAGAGTTATGTACTTTATTTTCCGTATATGCTTTTATTTATAACGTTCATATCGTGGGCACCACATGCACTTGCTTTTATATGAATTATATATTTCATGCTTTCATGCGGCATATATTTACTAACTCATTCATCAAAGCTTTATATCTGGTGAAAGTTTGTGTTAGAGATTCACCTTATTTGAATTTGAAGGTGTTATAACACAATTTCAGGTCTATGACCCTACTTTCTTTCACATCAGATGGGCCCTTATGATATAGTATCAGGTCATCCTAGGTTGATTTAGCTGTTAAGCAGTTTATGACAGAATTCATTTGGTCATATGAAAGGACAGACATGATGAGACTTTTGAGTCGCTGATCTAAGTTAGCAGCCTTTCTCTCATCTGTAGTCCATTGTCCTTCTGGCTTTCTTTGACCAGTTGTCATGGGGATAAAAGGACCATTTTTTATGATATTTTAAAATTGAGGTTCAATACCAAGCATGTGACACATAAACCTCTTTTTCCAGTTGGTGAAATTTTTTATAACACCTCCAAAATCACAACGCAGCGGAATAACACTTGGGGTGCTACTTCATAACATAAAGTACTAGTCACAGAAAACGACTCTAAGTGAGACGTTTTGAAAAGTCAACCATTCGATAATTTTTATAAAATATCAGAGTTACAACAGTTTCGTTTGCAATGTAATAGAAAACATTTTTAAATCATTTATCAAATGGTACTTGAATCATAAATCCTTCAAAAATATTTGTATCCGCGCAACTCGAATGCTCTCAATGCTCAGCTAGAAATATAATAACCTGAGAAAATACATGCAAAAACTTCAACAATAATGTTGGTGAATTCATAGGTTTACGTAAAAGTAGTATTGAAATAAATCAAGTAATATTTCAATAAGAAAAGTTGTGTTACAATATTTCAAAGTATTATTTCCGAAATCCAAGTAGTGATTCAATAAATCAAGTAATGTTCAGTAGTGGACCACAAGATTTAAGTAATAGTAGACTACGAAACAAATTCAGTAGTCCAAAACATGTATTATTGTACTAAGCTTATGACACCGAACCTTAACATGCATTACGATCCAAACCAGTAATCGAGGTTTATGCCCCAAAACAGATACAAATGCTGCTAAACATCCTATGAATTACTTCAAATGTAAATGCGTCAATGGTTATCTAGAAACTACAGCACAGACGGGGATTGTCAATCCCGATAGATCTATCCACAACACTCATGTTTACTACAATAGCAATTAACGGTTTATGATTGAAAAGGGGACTTAAGTGGCAATAGCGGCACTTAGGCAATAATATGATCTAGAATAGCATACAATTGAAAAACACTTGTGTCTTATTTAAAAAAAATAATGTGTTCAAAACTTACGGTTTCATATATAGGTATTCAATGATCTCAAATCATGTAGTAAGCAAATCAAGCTTTAGCAAGTTTATAAGTAAACAACTATGTATCACACATGTATTAAAGTCATGTAGGAAGCAAGTAATAGCTTTAATAAAAATAGTCATGTAACGCTTAAGTAGTAGAAATCAATAAGTTTTCTTAGTAAAACGAGCATGTATTCTCACCCCAAAAACAGTTTATGAAAACCATTAAATGAGAAACAGTGGGGCTATGAACTCGCCGAGAAGCAATGAAGGATTAAGTACTGAAGTTAGATCAAGGATGGCGTGAAACCACGGCCTCCTAAGTATCACCTAGAAAGAATGGTGACTTAGTATAAAGAAATAAAGCGCACATGACGAAAACAACCAAAAGATAAAATGAAGAAATCGTGATCATGATATGGCATTCTAATTACTTTTAACCAAGTGAGATTTATCAAAACATCCCTTTAGGACCTGATCTAATATACCTTCAAGTATAAACCAACTTATACGACTTATTTACCCATTTTATAAAATCCGTTATACTCGTTAAACCGTTTAAAGCAATCTGACACTATATAATTCTGCACTTACGCCGACTTAATGGACCTATATCTCAAAATCCGTAATAGGTATAAACGAACGATTTTCACCTCAATCAAGCTTAATGAACCTAGTTTACTGTTGTTATCAACCAAACACTCCAATGTATCCAGAACCTAAGTGAAATGTCTAATTTAGCCCTAAGTACACAATCTGAGTTTTGGAAACAATTTCTCGCTTCACCATTTTGATCATATCTCACAATCTGTAACTAGTTAGAACCCTATTTAAAAGCTCAAGTTTAAGTCTATCAATTATCTACAACTTTTAGTTTTAGAAAAACAGTACCTATGTTCAAATTTTTTTAAGATATATTTGTTTGAAAATCTGGGCACAATTTCTAGTTAGTTTTGCCATTTTGGTCATAACTCATTCATCCAGAATGGTTACGGTTCTATCCAAAGAGAAACAAGGTCCTCATATGTTTTAATCTTCACCCATGTAAAAACCCAGTAGCCTTCAAGTCAAATAAAATTTTTTACAAGCTTAACTATTTGTATAATAAATTATGGGTACACTCTAAGTTCGTTCTTACGGTTTTGGTTGTATCTCGACCATCCGAAAGAGTTGGTGTTCCATCCAAATCACCATTAGGACCTGAGATATTAACCTATTAATTCATGTAAAGATACAGTAGGCTCTAAGCTAAAAATATTCCATTAACACACAAACTATCTACAAGTCACCCATTTGGACTAGTTTCACTCATTCGGCCGTAACATGGTCATCCGGAGGAGTTACGGCTCCGTCCAAAGCACCACATACACCTTGTATGTTGGTCTACCTAACAAAGTCATAAAATCATAGACCTTAAGCCAAATTTTATTCGACATCACACCAACAACCTGCTGTCCTAATTTATCTATCCTAACAACTTTCAATCAAGCAACTCAACTAGTGTTTCGAACATCCTAACATCATTCTAATACCATACAAATTATCAAAAATCATCCATGAATATCACAAATCATCAATATCAGAAAATCCATCATAAAAATTGAGAGAAATTGGGATCCAAATGCATGCATAATTGAAATTAATCAATATAAAATGGTTTAAAACAAACTTACAAACAATGAGGATTGCAAGAGAAAGATCAAACACAAACCCTCTTGTGGTTTGCCTAATTGACGAAACCAACAACCCTTAATATCAAAACCCTAACTCGATTTTATAACTCAAAATCTTGCACAATCACTTGAAATCAAACCCTTATTACTCCAATTGCACCAAAAATCAAAGAAACCCTTATATATCAAAATCTTTAAAAATCAAGAATCTTGAGAGAAAACCTTGCATGTTAATTTAATCTTGTAAAGGATGATGGGGATTAGTTTAAGAGTGATTTGGGATTGAATGGTATTGATTTTAAGAAGTTTGATGATGGTGTTGGGTGTAGGGGTCGACGAGCACAGAGAGAAATAAGGGGATGAGTCGTTTTTTTGGTATCTGTGTGTTATGGGATGATTTAGATTAGGATATAGCTATATATACTAGTCAAATAACTTCTTATTGTTTCCAAATTACAATATTTATTAAAGGGATATTTGTTTTGCTTATATGTAGTCGACCAAAAAAAGGGGAAGGGAAATTGGGCTTTGGTAATTTTTGTTATCCATTATGTTGTTATTTTTGTCCCAAAACATTAAATTAAAATACTAAACTTGTAAAAATATCATTTTTAACGCGTTTTTGGCAAAAACGCGAGGAAAAAGTCAGGAAATACTAAAATAAAAATAATTAAGCTTCCGAAGCTAAAATATAAAATTATCGATTAATGAGGTGTAATTTTATACACTTTTTTGGGTCATTTTACTCTTATAATCATGCAAACGTATCTTAAATATGTGCTTAATCTTTTCTTTTTATATTTTTAGCATTTGGAAGATATTTGGTGGAAACACACGTGATTTGATCTCAATTTGTGAAGAAAAAGGACAAGGTAGCTAACGGGTATGAAGATTGATGAAGATTCAAGACCAGGCTCTGGAGACGCTGTCTGAATAATCCAGACAGTGTCTGGTCTTGAGTGGGACGCCGTCTGAATCATGGAGACAACGTCTGGATTAGCCGTCAAGTTTAAAGACCCAAAGAAACCCTAACTTGACAACGACGTCTAGAAAGTGGCGACGCTGTTGCGGCCTGAATTCTATATATACAAACTCAATTTTACTTTTTTCATATACACTTTTGATAGAAGAAATTAGGGTTTAGTTCATGGGAGAACGAGGTGTACCAGATTTTGGGAGTATTTTAGGGTTTCCCAACCCTTTTATACTATCCCTAGTTGCTTGATTCATCATAGTGATGTTCATTTATCTCTTATCTTTCAATATGTCTTATTGTTTGATATATAATTATGCTTCCTCTATCTTGAACATTCTTGGCTAGATCTTTTAAGTGTTTGCTTATGATTGTATGTGAATTGGTATGTAGATCTTAACTTTGTTGCCTCTTGTTAATGTGTGTGCATGTTTAGTCCCTTAGCGTGAGATCTTGGGAGACATGATTACGTAGAAAGGATTCCACCGGTAATAGTCTTCATACTACCTTACCCGTGTGTGGATGATCCCTTTTAGGTATTAATACAAACGCATTTATCTAGACTATGGGACTTGTAATAGTCGTCATACTACCTTACTTGTGCGTTGTTCTAGTTAGTTATTTCATAGATGGCATTTTCGTGTAATTCGCTATGCATTAGAATAGTACCTATATATACATCACAAGTGTGACAAGCCAATAGAGTTAGGAGAAGCTACCAAGAATCATACATGATTAAGTAAACACTATTCTCTCATCATACGAATTCCCCTAATCTTAGTTGGTTTAATTTAGTTTTAATTAGTAGTTTAAAACAAATCACCTTCAAAACCCAAGATTTTACTTGCTTTAAAAAAATATATAAAAAATACAAAAATAATCTTTTCTCAACCTCTAGTTCTTAGCTACATTCAATTAGGATCTTTGCTAACTCCTATTCCCCTAGAGAACGATAACAACCCCCGTGTCTTGCCTATACTACACTACAACGGTTAGGTACCCTGTCTAGGAAGTTGTAAAACTTTGTGTAGAAGTCCTACGACGACCGCATCAAGTTTTTGGCGCCGCTATCGAGGAATAGCAACTAGTTTAGGTTCTGATTTTATTTAGCTTAGATCTACTTACTTGAATCCTTTCGAGTAAGATTTTAATTCCTGTCTAATTAGCTTTCTTGTAGTATATCTTTTCTTCGTGTCCTTTGTTCATAAATATTTTTATTATCCTCAATGGGAGACGAAAATCCATGCCGTACCTTAGGAGATTATTCTCAACCTAGTCACGAGGGCTACCGAAATACCATTGAAGTCCCCAACGGGAATGATTTGGCACCTCTTCAATCTGACACCATTTGGTTGGAACAAAATGGATGCTCATTCTACGGACTTCGGTCTAAGGATCCGAATTAACATCTTAAGGATTTCTTAAAAATTGTGGACTCCATTGACCTTAATGTTGTAACTAGGGAAAGGACGTGCTTGCATTTATTTCAATTTTCCCTTCGAGACCAAGCTAGCAATTGGCTTGAGTGTCTCCCCGCGGGATCCATCTCCACTTGGGAGGATCTTACTACTCGTTTCCTTGCTCATTTCTTTCCACCGAGAATGACTTTTAAACTTCGAAATGATATCTTGATGTTCCAACAAAACCAAGGTGAATCTTTATCCGAAGCATGGACTCGTTTCAAGGACTTACTCCAAAAATTCCCACATCATGGCATCGATCTTTGGCTCCAAATCCAAATCTTTTATGATCATGTCAATCCGATCACAAGGCGAACCATTGACCAAGCGGTCGGTGGCAAGCTACGTGACAAAAACATTAAAGAACCATGGGCACTACTAGAGGACCTCGCCCTCTATGACAACGAAAGTTGGAACGACCCAAGAGACTTCGCTAAACCAGTCAAGGCTATCTCTATGCCTCATGATGTCCCGAGTACATCCGAATGTCGTCTCATCGAGCTCAAAAATCAAGTCCAACGTATGATGGAAGCTCATCTCGTCCAAACAAAACCCGTCCAATTGAACAAAATCGCTTCTTCATGCAAAATTTGTAGTGGTCCCCATGACACTCAATATTGCAAGGAAGATCCCGGGCGAGCTTTTGTCGAGTATGCATCTACACGTACCGATGAAGCGGGAAATAAGTGGTACACTTTTAAACCGGAGAAAAACAACCTTGGTGACACCTATAATCCCTCATGTAACACCCCCAAATTGGGTCGCAGCGGAATATGGGTTGGGGTGGTACTTCATAGATCAATAACACAAGATATATATAAGAACGACTATTAAAATCCATTTAAAACTGATACATTTGATTTAACAAATTGTTTGTTACAAAAGCCCGAAGCTTCACTTGTTTACTTGTTCAAAATACAAGGATTTCTAGCCCATAATAGATATACAAAATGTAATGCGACAAAATCTTTAATGCATGACATCCAAATCAAAACCACCAATGTATCCCTTGCACCTCGTGCCTTATTGATCCCCTGAAAAACATTGCTTAAAATGTCAACATGTTGTTGAGTGAATTCATAGGTTTATAAAATGTATAATGTAGGACCGCAAGATTTCCCCATGATAATGCAACAGATGCAAACATCATAAAATGTAATTATGTTTTCCTAAGCTCATGACACTGAAGCTCGACATGTATGAAATGCAATATAAATTGCCAACATTGCCCGTGATGATATTCTAACCCGCAACATCATATGTCAGACATGGTATACGTTCATTGTCCGGCAAACCAGCACAGTGAGCATGACTCACCCGAACGGGGATGTCAATCCCAAATAGATCTATTTATAATATTCGCGCTCACAACAGTAATTGATAGTTCATGATAATGGGCTCAGATGGGTTATAGCTACTTAGGCAAACACGGAATCGTAATGTAAAATATCCCCTTGCGTCCAGTTGAAAAACATGCATATGTTTCTCACCTCAAAACTTGCAAATCATTAAAATGTAAAACGTGGGGCTATGAACTCACCTTGAGTAATGAATATCAGATTATATCACAGAAAATGCGTCAGATAAACGCCGAATGCAACCTAATTAATTATAGGCCATATAAGTACTAAGCATTTTGAATAACTACTACCATATATAATTCTATATAGCTACATCACCATCTAATTGCGTTTGCGAAATCGTATTTATAAAGTTAAAACGTTTATAAACATTTCATTAGTAAAAACGACGTAACTTTATCGTTTTAAGCTCGTTTCTTATGTCCACGCTTTCGTATTAAGACGGGTTATCAAAATATTACATTTTCATATTTTTAGTCCTCTAGTGAATAGTGGTTTTTACTGTTCATGACATTTTATAAATATTTTTATAGATTTGGTTATCGTAAAACACGTAAATGTGGTATCTTATTCGTTTTAGCTCCGTTTTTAGTGATTCTTTCGAGCACGTATTTGTTACTAAAAGTTCTATCATATTAATGATGTTTTAAAATTGTTCATGTCTGAGATGAACAGTAACTTTTATAAAAATAGTTTTATAAAAGTATTTATTATCGTAAACTCGCAAAATTCATAACTCCTTCGTTATTGATTGAAAAATTACGATTCTTATTGTTTTGAAATCCTAAAAATATGTACTATTTGAGAAAAATAACCAACCTTATATATCAGAAGTATTTTATAACCTGTTTTTATAAAATTGCTTTTATAACGAGTTTAATTAACGTATAACTTAAAATTAGCGTATCTCCTTTGTTATAAATCGATTTTTAGAGTTCTCTACATGCCCAGGATCCTTGTGACATGTATTATTTTATAAAATTATAAAATAAATAAGTTAAATTTCGAATTCTAATAGTAGGTATTGAAGTTTTTCATAAAAAACATGTTTAAGCTTGTTTTTATAACTTTTTAGTTTAACCACTTTGTTACAAGTCCTTTATAGCCATTTATATCACA
>BQNB010134480.1:0-12161 GCA_026074375.1 Tanacetum coccineum | reverse complement strand
TCCCTTGAGATCTCCCAACTGAACTTGCAACCGTTCAATCTTTTATTGCATGTCATTATAAGCTTTATCGTACGAAATTTTTGTCATATTTGCATTCTTCACATTTTTTGTACCAATCATTCCAAAGTTTAGCAAATTCATTTTTATTTTTAATGATATAATTTTCAAATCGTTCTTTCGTACGTTCAAGCTCAGTTTAGAGATTTGATGTATCTACAACAGAATTACTTTGCACAATAAACATAATATCCTGACTGACAACTGTTCTCAAGAGACGCTCAATTTCAAATTCCAAAGTCTTGTGCTTAGCAAGAGATTCATCATCTTCTTTTGCAAGAGATTTGAAGTCTCGAACAAATTTGGCTGCTTCTTTTAAAAGTCGTATTTTGAAATTTGCACTCTAGCATCAACTTGGTTAACGATAGGCAAAATTTTATCTTTTACAATTTTGTGAATCTCCTGGTGAACAGAAGACGACCAATTGTGTATATCTAAAGTCATTTTTTGTTTAACAACACGTTGAAGAGTCACAATGGTGCTTTTTACCTCATTTAGAAATTTTCGTGCAACACTTGGTGTAGTATCATCTGAAAACTCTTCATTTGGTATTGAAATTGATTTAATAACATTGGCCGTTTTGGAAGTATTTGAAAAATACAACTCTTCACGTGACTTGGCCGTTTGAGAAATAAAAACCCTCGAAAGATGATTAATCTTTGTATAATTTGCCGGTTTTATTTCTTTGTTCAATTGTTTCATCTTTAAGTGACTCTCTTGAGCAAGTTGCAATGTCTCCTCCGAATCATACACAGCAGGAGGATCATGCTTTTCTAATAGAACTTTGCCATTATACAAACTCTGTTGTTTCTGCTAAGCCTGCTTAAGATAAAAAGGATTTTAATAACCTAAAGCCATTTTTTGTTCGGCGTGGTAAAACAAGTCTGGATTAGGTGAAAGCATGTGCATTGTTTGAATCGATTGACCCGTTTTAACCAAACTATTATCTAACTCCTTTATCTTATTCTCAAGTTGAATTTATTTATCAAGAAGCTCGTCTTCGCGTATTTTGAAATCAGACTTCAACTTTTTCTTTTATTCATTAAGAAAGGAAACAGTTGATCTTTCTTTTGAAAGCTGGTTGTTTAAATTTGCAATTTCCTCATTTAAAGTCGTTGTCGATTTAGCAGAACTTAAGTGAAGTGCATTTATCTTTTTAGTCAGACATTGCTCTTGATAAACAGACTTTTGATAACACCTTTCAAGTTTGTCATAATTTTCTTGACTAATTTCAAAACACTTTTCTTGATTTTTATAGCTAGCAAGCTCAGTGGTCAAATCATTATTAGTTTCTCTCAACTTGCGATTGACTGTGTTGGCTTTCTCAACTTTAATTGCCAAATTATTATATAATGATTCAAAATGAGCACGTGTTTCCTCAACAGTTGCAGGATGTTGTTCTACTATTCCCCCATCTTGTTTCACACTAGAAACCACAGGAATAACATTACTGTCATTCTGTTATACTTGGTGTGGTTCAGGAGTGGGCTCGAGTAGCTCAGTATACTGCCCCTCTTGAGTAAACATATTGAATATATCATTATTATGGCAATTGTCATAATGGTGTACCTCAGCTGATCCGTCTGAGTCATAGACGGGAGCGTTGTCAATCTGAGTACCCGATGTCGATGCTTGCTGTAAATTAGCCATTACGAAGCAGTTTGCATTGACTTCCTCAATCTCATCAAGATCCCCTGTAGCAGCCATTAAATCAAACCTTCAGCTTGGAGTTAGATTCATGCTTCTTCCTTTTGAGCAATCAGCAACTAAGTCTGAAGATAAGCATCATCCATTCTCTTTGGTCTGACTGTGCAGTTCCTAGCAAGATGACCTATTCCTCTGTAGTTGTAACATCATATCTGATTACCATTATTTCCAATTGCATTACCCTCGGCCCGTGCTGCTACAACATTACCATTCCCATTCGGATTCTGATTCTGATTAGCAATCCCTGAAACAACAATAAGCCCATTCTGATTTCCAGCATTCTGAATACCCGGATTCTGAACAATATGATTCACAATAATCTGTACTGCATTATACCCATTCTGATTCCCTACATTCTGCCCAGCATATTGTCTAAACTGGTTCCCACAATTGCCTCCAACCATCTGCATATGTCTGTCTTGACTCATATTCATACCCGGTTGTGCAATCTGCCTATTACGAGGGTTTGATGAAATTCTCTGGTTGTTGTTGGTTGGTGTTGAGTAGTTTAGTTTGAATGCCTTAGCCATTAGAACAAGTTCCACGTTCATTGCAGTTATGGGATCTGTAATGTTTTCGGGATTTGGCATTGGTTGTTGCATGTAGTTCTGGTTGAATGATGGTTGTGGGTTGATGTTGTTGTTGGGAAGTGGTTGTTGCATGAAGGTACTTGATGATGGTTGATCTTGGTGAAACACTGGACAATTGAAAGGATTGTTGGAATTTTCCATGAGTGCTAAAGGATCATGTGTTTTTGCAAGTCGTTCTGCTCTTAGATCATCTACCTCCTTTTGATTGTATTTCAAGAAATCATACAACTGAGTGTAATCTGCTGTATGCAAGTCCTTTGTTTGATGAACAATGGTAACATGTCAACTCCATTCAGGTTGTAAGTTGTTTAGGAACTTGAGATTGCTGGCAATCTTTTCTAGAAAATGTTTGTTTCTCTTGAAATCATTCATCAACTTTGAGAAACGATGATAGTAAGACTCAATCGATTCCCCATCAGTAGAAGTAAATCTTTACCATTCATTAAACAACTTAGCCTTTTCTCTTGAATTCCAATATCAGAACCTTTCATCATTTGTTGAACACGTAACTAGATTTCCTAAGCAGTTTCACAACTATCAACAGCAGCGTAGATGTCTTCTGGAAGACCCAAAAGTATAGTCTGAATGGCTTGATCATCAGCTTCTAATTGTTGAAGCTCCTTCTCAGTGACTTCATCATATGTCTGCTCATGAAAGGTTTCATTAATCGAAACTTCACGGTCTGCATCACCTGGTTTAGGAATCATTCGTCTGACATATGGACCATTCACAATGGAGTTGTAGATTAACTTTCTATTTGGTCTACTCTTAGCATAACGAAGAAGACAAGAGGGCCATGGAACATAGTTCTCTTTGTTAAGCATAGGAGGGCGGGTTTTGGAACTAGCTGCATAAATGTCTTGTTGAGTCGACATTGCAAGAGTGATGTGAAATGATAAGATATGATCGTTTTAGTTATTAGTGAACTTGAGTTGTTCTTGATTAAGATTAAGTCCTTTAATACCAATGTATAAATCTCCTAAAAAACCGAGAAAAGAATAATCTTTTACTAGATTTTACAAAATCAAAAAGAAACCGTGAAACAAGAATTGTTGTTGGTGAGATCGTTGTTTTAATTAAAGTACTTGTCTTGTGTGGTATAAATCTCCTAAGCTTGATGTGTTTAAATCTCTTAAGCAAAACTGATGCGTATAAATCACTTAGGCTTAATCTGATGCGTATAAATCACTTAGGCTTAATCTGATGCGTATAAATCATTAGCGTAATCGATGCGTATAAATCGCTTAGGCTTATCAGATGCCTATAAATCGCTTAGGCTTAATCTGATGCGTATAAATCGCTTATGCTTAATTAATGCCGTAATTAAATCGACTTAGCATTATCTGATGATATAAATCGTCTTGTATAAATCGGTTGTATATTTCGGTGGTATAAATCGGTTGAGGTAAAGAGGTATAATTCGGTTTACTTTGGAAGTGTATAAATTGGTTAGGCAAAGTGAGTGTATAAAGCGGTTATAGTGAAGTGTATAAATCGGTTGCAAGGGCACATATAAATCGGTTAGAAGATGACAGATTGTACTATGATACTTTTTCACCTTCTTCTTCTTCACCTTAAACCACCACGACTTGTCACCACAAAGAATGTGAATAAGCACTCTAATAAGCTACACAAACCCCGAAATAACCACTAAAATAAGCACTAACAACACCGAAAATAAGTTATCCAAATAAGCACTTGTTTAAAACAAAAAATCCAACCGAGATCAAAACTTTAAGGAACGAAATAAGCTTTAAAAGTTGAGAATAAGCACGAAAGCTATAAGTTTTTTGAGAATAAAGAGAACAAAACAATGAAAAGAAGATGTTTTGACCCAAAAATCGAATAAGCTATAAAAAACAAGAAACTGTAACAAAACCAAAGAAATAAGCCCGAAATAAGCAAAAGAACACTCGAATAAGTCACCAACAACTCCTTGGCTCTTGATACCACATGTTAGGTTATCATTTCATCACCATACACTAGAAGAGATTTTTAGAGAGAGAAAGAGGTTTTAGAGAGAGAAAGAACTAGAAAGAATAAAAGAAAGAAATGGTTGATTAAGATAATGAAAGAAAGAGAACCAACACCCTCTCCACACTTAGAGAGGGCTTTATATAGTACATAGGGGGCCGACCATGGTGTTTAAGTGGTCTTCCATGGGCCGGGCTTGATATCTAATAGGCTTTAAGCCCATAACTTAAAGCCAATTAGCTTATAAAATTCTCGGGAACATAAACTAGACTAATACAAGGTTCGGGAATATTAATGACCATCACTTTACTAAAAACTAAGTCTAACAGTTTCATTATCAAGTATGATAAGTAAAAAAGAGATCTTCTATGCTGGCCTTAAAGACCAAGACAAATTACATGAGGTATTAGATGATAATGGGTGGAAGTGGCCTCAAAATTGGAAAGATAAGTACCCTTGTATAGCAAACATTCAAACTCCTTTTATTACTGATAAACCTAATCAAGCTATTTGGGTAGATAACAATGGCAATGAAAAGAATTTCTCAACAAATACTGTTTGGAAGGATGTTAGAGGAAGCTATGGGAAAGTAAACTGGTATAACATTGTCTGGCATCCACATTGTATTCCTAAACATACATTTTTTCTATGGATTGCTGCAAGGAATAAGCTATGCACTCAAGATAGAATGTGCAAATGGTATCCAAACAAGGTGTTTGCTTGCAGTTTGTATAATAAAGTTCCTGACTCTCATGAACATCTTTTCTTTACAAACCTAAAACAACACTTTAACGAGCAGTGTACCCGGTCAAGATGGAGTTCGCGGTAAGTAGGATGTCGAACACTAAGAGTGGAACATTAATCCTGTATTCTATCAGTATTTTAATTAGTCTATTTACTGGTTAAACCTATGCTATGTACGTTGTCTAATGAAATGGGGGGTTCAGCCTGAGATACTGGCACAGGTTTGGTGATGACAAATATCAATTCAATACACAATAAACACAAAAGATGAAGATTAGAAGATAGAAAAGCGGTACAAGCCAAATGATAGAAAATTGTATTAGCCATATTAAATCTGGTTCAATGCTGGTTTGTTTGTTTTAGTGCAATGATTTACTTATCTTGAAGCGGCATATCATTCTTAAGACTTAGGCGGGACATCATCCTAAGACCTAGACACAATTAATCCTGTCACAATTAATGCATCCGCATAAAGCATCCTTTAGTTTAATTATAATCTATCTTAGAGAATTAAAGCAGTGGTGATCCTGTTAAAACCCTAGCCCAATGGGACTTTACCCACTTATTGTTTGACGGTGTTTTATATACTGGTAGTCCACTATTCTAATCTTTATCAGTTAATTAAGAGCATGATTGCTGAAACATAAACGGGTCACCTACCGGTCCAACTAAGCTCATAATTAAAAGATAAAGATAGAACGTTATTTGTGATCCTATTGGTCCAGTAATATAAGACACGATATGGAGAGCTATCCCGATATCTAGATTACTTAGTTCGCAACACTAGACCCAGTTGAATGATAGGTCGCATATTCAAACACATAAACAAGTATGAGGCGATAAACATAATTAGACAATCAACGATAAATTAAGAAATCGATTTTAAAACAAACCAAACATTGAACTTTCATTAAGATTTGTAATTATACAAGCGTAATCAAATAATTGAAATTGAACAATTAAGAGAGTAAAAATTACACGATGTCTTCTATGGATTCGTGATCAATGCTTGACCTTTATGGCTGATCTTCTCTTCTGAAATTCTTCTTCAGCGAGTATGGTATACGGAATATGATATTGCACACTAAAAACTCGTTTTTGAGTCTTTTATTTATAGTTGCTGAAAAATACTCGATACGTCGTATCCAGATAGGTCGATACGGCATTTTGGGCTGGATTCCTTAGAGTGCGCGCTACGTTCGTAATAAATATTTGATATCATTCCCAATTTACTTGATTTACTGTATCTTTGAATAGTTATCTTCATGGATACGGCGTATGTAGATAGCATGGATACGCCGTATTGGGAATTAGTCAAACGCGTTTTCTTGTGAAGTCTTGGCGCAGATACGCCGTATCTCTTTAGTTGGATACGGCGTATTGGTGAATTTTCAGAAATCTTCAAATGTCTTCGTTTTAGCTCCAATTTATGCGCCTTTTAGCTTATCTTCACAAAACACTCCTGAATTACTGCATTTATCAACTTTAAAGCAATTAAGTACCAAATAATGCAATAATTATATAAAAGTGGGCAAAATAGATGGGATAAATGATATAATAAAGTGACGTTATTTGATGTCATCAAATATCCCCCCACTTGAATCCTACTTGTCCTCAAGTAGACTTTAGAAAAAAGTTTAGTTTATGAAAATGTGTCCCGAACCGAAGTTAAGGATTTTCCGTTTAAGCATCGTTTTGTCCTAATCACCTGTACATAACCAAGCTCCTCACGAAATATGGAAATGAAAACACTCAGATCACTCAACTAATCTAGGGTGCAACATTTAAGTAGTACGCTCAATTGCTCGGTCGTGATTAGTTTCGTATCATAAGCTTGGCAAGGATACACATCTCCACCGCTAAAGCTAAGGAAGAACAAGTCAAAAGCTAAATTAGGTTAAGAAGGCTTACGGTTGATCATTCAACAGTCTTTCACCATAAGTACCACACCAACAAGGTAGTTGTATCGTATATACACGGCCGTAACGACGGAATAGACATATACAATCCGAACACATCCCTGTTCGTGTTTAACCAGCGGTTAGGATGAAGAATGATATAGGGTAGGGACCTTCTAACTTTCACCAAAAGTCGTCATCCAACAAGGCAGCTGAGACATGCATACATGGCCGTAACGATGGAATAGACATGCATGCTCGAACAAGTCCTCGCTCGAGTAGACACTAAGGTTAGTTTCTAGGAAAATGAAGTAAAATGGTTGTTAAATAAAATTCACAAAACAAATAGATTAAGCCAACAAATAAGGTGCGGTTGCTAGTAACTTCCCCCCGATCGTTCCATGACAAAAAATCGAACATATAGACAGACGCCTCGTTTACAGAAATGACAAAGACAACCAAAGTTGGCGTTATCATAATGATCAACTTCCCTTACATCCCGCTCTTTACATACTTTTACACAAGTGGTGATATCGGCCACTTTTTACAAAACTTAACATCGTTGATTTTTGTAGCGTATCAACAAATAATCGATCCTTCTAAGTGATTCCTTCGGTATAAACTTCTTTTTGAAACGACTAATTTTCTTCCTTATCTTTTTTTGCTTTTTCTCCTTTTCCATTTTTTTTCATAATACATAATAAACCTCGGTTTGATTCCACCGTCTTCACTTTAATAATTTATCCGGATAATCTTTTCCTTGTTGTACTTCTTCATCGGACATAATTCATAATTGCGAAAAGTAGCGAAACTTGCGAGCTACATATTTTCCCATTGCATTGTGCAATTTCCCGACCATTACAGATATAGAAAAAATTCACTTTGACACAGGAAATACAAGACTTTATAGGAAAGCAACTAGCAACATAGAGAAATAGGGTTAATCTACACGGCAGGCTAAGGTGCAAAGGTGTAACGAAACATATAATATGGTGTACAAAAAGAAAGGAATGGCTCAACAGGTTATTCTAGGAGATTTTACTTTAAAAATGAGAGTAATCAAGGGTTACACGAGAGTTAACTAACCAGTAAAGTTAGTTATTTTTACGACATGTATGCTATTTGGTTTAATCCTAAAAATTTATCAGTTGAACATGTTCTTCCATCTAAATCCATAGTACTAATCATGGCGGTCTCGAGTGATATACTAGGCCAAGTTCTAAAGTCCACTACATCACCGACACACTCATAAATTTGTGGAATTTAGTAGACAGTTAGAAACGGAATAGGCTTAATTCTCACAATATGTATCAAGGGTTATAGTGCGCTAGGTAATGTAACTAGTGATTTTTACAAAAGTCATGCTAATTTTTTTTAAATTTTGACCATTTTTAAGCACTTTGCATGTTATTTTGTAAAAAAGAAGACAAGTACGTTCTAATTCTCTATCCCCCCCACTTAAATTATACAACGTCTTCGTTGTATAGATAAAACAATTAAATAATAAGGGAAAATAGAATTAGAACGGAAAACTCCCTGATATTTTGCTCGTGATAATTCTCCATGATGAGTTCCTGAGCAAAAAATGTGTTGACTAGGGCTTCAGAATGCCCGGATGAGTTCAACACAAGTCTTTTTCAGCATATACCATATCATAGTTTCAGCAAGGTCTTGTAAAAGGTTAGAATACAAGTGCAAATTCTATCTCGCTATAATGGTACAAGAAAACAATTAAACACACAACTGTACAGGGGTTAATACGCCGTATCCCAAACCCTAGGATACGCCATATTGTTCCTGTAGAAACAATTAAATTACTGGAAATTAAATAATTAAGTTTTTAAAACTGATAACGTCCAGATATGCATACGTCGTATCCAATGGGGTTCGATACACCGAAAATTAAAATTCAAAAAATTAAATGCGAAAAACAATTAAAATGACCAGGTTGTCTCCCGGGAAGCACTTTTGTTTTAGCCGGTCTTTAAGTTAGACATGCTTCCAATTTAATCCCATCCTTATAAAACAACTTGCGGTCGAACGGGATGCCAAAAGGCACATACAAATTCTTTATTAGAAGAATGAATAGCATCCCTTTGTTAAGATGATTCCAAGTCATGATATTAACATTTAGATTTTTGATAAAAGTTTCAGTTTTAAAAAATTTATTAGATGTATCATGACTTGTTTTCGAAAGCTTATTTGACCCTTGTGTATTAACATTTATTACATTAGGTAAAGGTATGATAGACATATCCCCAGAAGGTTGCTCAATATCGACTTTATCATTATCATTGTCTGTATCCGATTTTAGATCATAGGGATAAATTACGTTAAACAAAAACAAAACATTGAAGTATAAAACGTTTTGTTCTTCTTCATAACATTCGGACAATGATGTTTCATCTTTCAAATCAAATTCATCGATATGATGAGGACTTATAGTAGGTTCAGTTAAGAGATCTAATTTAGACGTTAGAGCATCATTGTAAACAATGGCTGGAAATTCATTCTCAAAATATTTAAAGAAGTCTAAATCATCAAGATAACTGACCGTAGGCTCAGATGATGGAAACAAAGGCATATTGATTTTTTCATTATCATTTTCCGAATCCGTTTTCAAATCATTGGCAACAATTATTTTATAAGAAAACGAATTTTTGTCAAAAATTACCGTGTAATCTTCATCCTCGGATTCGCCAAACGATATTCTAAAGTCAATTTCATCATCGTTAAGAGGACTTACCTTGGACTCGCAAAAGAGTGTTGTATTAGTTGTTATATCATCAAAGACTATAGCTGGAAATTCAGTTTTGAAGTTTGTGAAGCTATTGTCTTCATCGTCATAATATTCCCTCCTACCGTATGTGGCTGTTTGCCAATTAAACGTCTCACCGCGCCTACGAGCTTTTTCCTCCTCAAGCCTGATATATTCTTCTATAGTAATGTTGGGGTCGTCTATATTAACCTGTAATAAATCTGCTAGGAAAGAAATCTGTCAAATAGCTTAATACGCCGTATTCAGTTAACTGAATACATCGTATTAATGATTGAGTCGAATACGCTGTATTGGTTTTGAAAAAAAATTATACGCCGTATCCAGGAAGATGAATACGCCGTATTGAGTATTCGACTCTGAATGTTACCGCAAGCTGTATCTGTCACTCCCCCATACGGGGCCTGGACGGAATACGTGTCTGAAGGCGTGACTTTATTGAGCATCTCAAGTACAAAGCACAAAGAACGACCTCTAAGGGTACGTTTTAAAAAATAAACACCATTGCAAAGTTTTAAAATAATAATAATAAGTTTTACATCGAATAAATTTAAAAGATTCAAAGTTAAAATGCAGAAGCTTAAATAAGTTCAACAACGGTATTTAAAGACATAAGATAAATCTCTGTAGACGTTACAGGGTAAATAGACTTCAACATAATTCAAGCAACAACATCCATGCTAAGCACCTGAGAAAAAACAACTTAAACGTCAACATAATGATTGATGAAATTCATATGTTTATACAAACGTTGTTTAAGTGACCACAAGATATCAAAACGTATGCAACAGTTAAACAGATACACCTTCACATAAAAGTATTTAACGTTGCACTAAGCTCATGAACAGAAGCTAATTACGCAAGATAACATGAACATTGCTATAAGTATTGTTTGCCCTTCCAGTGTCCGAATAAAGACAACTACCCATACGACATGACATATATCCTTTATCGTGCGCCTGTGGGTAGTGAGCGCTAACTCACCCGATAGGGATAATTTAGTCCAATAGATCTATTTATTCATTGTCGCGCTCGCCACGAACCGGTCCTCAAGTCAAGAGATTGACAGTTCATGATAGATCGGCAGTAGTGTCTAAAGCTACTTAGGGCAACACGTAAACAGGGAAAATCTCACGCAAAGTACTTGTGTCTAGTTTTAAAAACAAGCAATGTTTCTCACCCCAAGTTATAAAACATTTATTCAAAACGAGTAAAAGAGTGGGGCTATGAACTCACCTTATACGGGTAGTGGATCAAAAGGAATCAATCAAGTGAAAATGAATCTCACGGTTCTAGCGACAACCTATCATATAGTCGTCGTTTAAGAATGATGTACAACGAATAACGCTTAACACAAGAACTGATCATCCGAGCGTACGAGTATACACGCGTAACCTTTAAAACGTACTTTCGAAAGTTACAAGTTTTGACATCTCGAACAATTGAAAACATCTTAGAAAATATTTTGTCTTTTAGTGTATTTTGTCTTTTAGTGTATTTCGTCTTTTAGTACATTTTGTGTTTTAGTGTATTTCGTCTTTTAGTACATTTTGTCTTTTAGTGTATTTCATCTTTTAGTGTCCTGACACTTACGTTTTTCTACATTTTATCATAAGTTTGATAATAAAAGTATATTTTCGATGCTTTTATAAAGTTTATGAAATTTCGGCATGACCTTTCTAAAAATATCGACTTTCCATTTTTATCAACCTCGACACGTGAAAACATCCGTTTTACAAAAGTACATCTTTTATTGACTCGAAAGAATATCCGATCTATTTTCGACAACACCTCAAATATCGCAACAAATCCGTTCTAAACCTAAACCTCTTCGACATTCAATTTACGCTTCCAACAAATCCAACATCTAACTTAATCTCTTCGCCAACAATATTTAAACTTAATATACGATAAATCTTAAATAAATAACGTAGCCGTAATACTAACAATATATATATCAAAATAGTCACAACGAACTTTTAAACGCAAAAGTACAACTACTTTTTATGTTCTTCCATTTATAAACAAAAAGATTAAACTTAGAGACTTGTAGTTTTATAGAAAAATAGATAATGATTTTCACAACGATCCGCTTTGTACACCTTGTTCGGAATGATCATACGAATGCAAAAGTACAACTTATTTATGAAAAAGTAGAGATGACTTACAAAGAAACAAGATGAAAGATGATTAGAAATCAAAAACAACCCAAACGTTGTTTTATAATATACCCGGATGAAATAACAATCAACTCGAACAATATATCTTCAAATGTAAATGATCAAAGATGAAAAATGTATGGATTTGTGTATATTTGTGTTGGTTCGTGGGTTTGAGGGAGAAAACAAGAGAGAAAATAAGTTTTGTGTGTGTAGGATGAATGAAATGAAATGAGTTTAGGTAATATATATGCTA
>BQNB010134478.1:0-18307 GCA_026074375.1 Tanacetum coccineum | reverse complement strand
CCTTCTGAGTTAAAGGAATTATCCGAGCAACTAAAGGAGCTATCCGACAAAGGCTTTATAAGGCCCAGTTCCTCGCCCTAGGGAGCTCCGGTCTTGTTTGTCAAGAAGAAGGATGCGTTATTCTGGATGTGCATTGATTACCGGGAACTGAATAAATTAACGGTGAAGAACCGTTATCCGCTCCCAAGAATTGATGACCTATTTGATCATCTCCAAGGATCGAGTGTCTACTCGAAGATTGACTTAAGATCAAGTTATCACCAATTGAGGGTTCGGGAAGAAGACATTCCGAAAACTGCCTTCAGAACTCGTTATGGCCATTACGAATTTCAAGTTATGCCGTTTGGTTTGACAAACGCACCTGCTGTGTTTATGGACCTCATGAACCGAGTGTGCAAACCTTATCTGGACAAATTTGTAATTGTCTTTATTGATGATATTTTGATCTATTCCAAGAGTAAGCAAGAGCACGAAGAGCATCTGAGGATAATATTAGAGTTGTTGAAGAAAGAGGAGTTGTATGCCAAGTTTTCCAAATGTGAATTTTGGATTCCTAAGGTACAGTTCTTAGGTCATGTGATCGATAGTGAAGGAATTCATGTGGATCCAGCCAAGATTGAATCCATTAAAGATTGGACATCTCCTAAGTCACCAACGGAGATTCGTCAATTTTTAGGTCTTGCTGGATACTATCGAAGATTCATTGAAGGGTTTTCAAAAAATCGCCAAACCTATGACCAAGCCACAAAAGAAAGTTAAGTTTAGAATGGGGCGATAAACAAGAAGCACGTTACTAGCTGTTGAAGCTAAGTTGTGCAGTGCACACTCCTTCATTACCCTGAAGGAAGCAAAGATTTCATCGCATTAACAGCGAACGCTATCGAAGAGGGTTTGGGTGCTGTGTTAATGCAAGAAGAAAAAGTGATTTCTTAAGTGCATCACAACAGTTGAAATTCATGAAAAAACTACAACGACTCATGATTTAGAACTTGGTGCAGTGGGTATTTGCTCTCAGATCTGGAGACATTATTTATATGGAACTAATGTACGGTGTCAACGATCACAAAGTTTGCAACACATTTTAGATCAAAAAGATAGATACATAGGCACAGACGATGTTGGAGTTGTTAAGTGATTACTATTGCAATTCCGTTATCACCCGGGAAGCAAATGTCGTTGCTGACATAGCTTTAAAACAGGAAAGAACGGAGAACCCTCGCCGCTAAGAGTTCGAGCCTTGTTATGACTTTTAGTTTGATCTTCCCCCAAACAGATCTAAATGCTCAGACCGAAAAGCGAGCGCAAAACCCGAGAACATCAAGAGTTGAAGACGTTGGGGATGTTTGTGTTGAAAAAAGCTAAATTTCCTATAAGCTATTTAGAAGAACAAAAGTTGGAACCACGTGCGGATAGAACCTCGTGCCTCAAGGTAAAGAAAAGTAGTTAAAGAAAACTGTGTTATTTAAATAAATACATTAATTATACAATTAAGAAACCTATATGCGAAGTAATTGCCGTAAAAACCTCTAACGGTGATATTTGAAAAAGGAAAATTAGTTATCCCTCAACCAGCACCAACGGTAACTTACCAGTATTAATATTGGTCTACCAAACTTAACTTTTAGTCTACCAGTATTAATGACACATCAGCATTAACTTTTCTCTACCAGAATTAACTTGTAGTATACCAGTATGAATATTTACCTACCAGAACTAACTTCTCTACCAGATTTAATTTTGGTTTACCAAAATTAATATTTGATCTTAGTACTTACAGACCAAATGTGAAAGAAGTGACCATCACAGCTTCATTCCATCCTCAGATCCATGCTTCTCCTGCAAGAATTAGTCCTAAAACAAAAATATACTGCAAGATATTTTCATATGAAAATATTCACCAGGACTAATACTTCTAACTACCAGTATTAATACTAATATTAATACTACTTAACCAGAATTAAAATTTTAATTGCAAGTACAAAGTATACAACATAAAACCTCCCCTCAACCTCAACAGCTATAGGTTGAGCATTCCAATATTAACCACCAAGAAGTTGAATCTTGGACCATCTATAACACCCTGTGTTTTCAAGTCTTTGACGACGTCAATAAGGATTTCTATATATTTATATTATTGTACGTGTTTCTTAAAATTGTATAACGTTTAAATTAAATCACTCGCGTACGCCAAAAATTAGCGTTCAATGTCAAACGGCTTCAAACAATTAAATGTTTTACATCATTCAATGGTTATATAATTTATTTTAAGAATAATTATTAACTTTGGTTATCTTATTTTTAAACGGTCCGTAGAGTGTTTAACGTTTCGCGTATATATTGCGTTTAGGGCACTCCCAAAATAAATACACTTCCTCCGAACCCCGAAAACTTTTTCTAACGTTCAAACAAATACCCACTTTTATACCCAATACATAAAAGTTACCATAAATATATCATATATAGCTTTGTTTTGCCGAAAATTCATACAACATTAATAAATAATATTCATAAAATTGTGATACAGTCTTACACCTTGTCAAGCTCATGCCATACCACTTTATGACACCCATAGACCCCCCATCCCCTACCATCCTTGACCCATAACTAGTACTAAGGCCCATCCCTATGACAACCCTTATGTCTCCCTTGACCAAGATACCCGCTTATATACAGACAACTAACTCAACAAACACTTACAACTTATAAATTTTTCACAAAAACCTCTCTTATAAGCCTATATAGGCCACGGCATTATACCACCTCCCACACAAATCCATACAAAATTTTCTACAACCCTTACACTCCAATACACCATATCCTATAGATTACTAAAGACATTTGCAAGTATTGGTTATCCATTTCCAAGTTATAATCAAGAAAAAGGAAGCTAGGGTTTAGTGAAGGAAAGTAAGGGTTTATAAAGTGCAAGTTTGGTTTTTGTGGCTAAACAAGGGTTTAGCACTTGTACATCATCATCATCATTCTTCTTAAGGTCCATTTAAAACTCTTTAATGTTGCTATAAACTTTCATTATGAATGCATTGATATTCATTAGCTTAGTATCACCATTTGAGGTTTATTTTTAATCATGAAAACAAAGTTTTCACTTGAAATGACCACATGGATTACTTATGCATATGTTGTGTTAATACTTACATTATGTTAAAAAGGATGAGGAAATGTTGTATCATATTGTTTTGGAGTAAACATGATTATGAGTAAATTAGGGTTTTCATAACTTCATAATATGTTTCAACTTAAAGAAATACATAAGACATGTTAATATTGATTAATGACATTTTTAATCATGAGTTAAAGAACACTAAAATAAGGTCATATGGAAAGAAAATGCACTTGTACACACTGGTTATATGAAAAAATGATATTATTTTACGAAAACTAGTAAATTAAGATTTCTTAAGTAAAGTTCTGATCTTAAGTATTATCATAAATTAATTAACCTTGTAACTTGGCACACTTAAGGACATTTATGGACAAAGGACACATCATATGTAAGATTTAATTAAAGTATATGAAATATGAGACATGTGTAAAATACAAAAGTAGTAAAAGTATAAAGAAAAGATCATAAATGGACTTAACAAACAAGCATACACATTCTGGTCCCAAATCCTGAATTTTTACATATGAATTTTATATTTTTTATAAGATCATACATTTCACGTCGATTCCAAAAAAGTAAGCGAAACTTGTTAAACGGATAAAAACGAAAAAGTTACGTTAAAAACGAATATACGTATAAAAACCGATGTCCTAAGAGTAAATTTTTATAAAAACATATTTATAAAAATTACAAACAGCGAAGGGTTAGTATTTTTACAAATAATACAATATTTTTAGGATTCACAAAATGATAAGAATCGTAATTTTTCAATTGCATAACGAACGAGTATTATGAAGTTTCGCAAGTTTACCGACAAATAATTACTTTTTAAATCTATTTTTATAAAAGTTACAATTCATGACAGAAAGTTATGTTTTGTAAACCTCATAAAAATATAGAACTTATCAAAATACGAGAACGTCCTCGAAAGAATCGTTAAAACCGAGCTATAACAATTAAAAATACGACATTTACGAGGTTTTACGACGACGAATACGATTTTTATAAGCTCACTTCTGTGTGAACATAAAAGTACTGATTCACCAGTAGGTCCGAAATGTCAAAAATGTCAATTATATCAACCACGACTTAATACGAAAAGATGGACATAAGAAACGCAAGAATCGGGCTTAAAACGCAAATTACCCAGTTTTTACTAAACGGTAATTATAAACGTTTTACCTTATTAAACACAATATTAACCAAATACCATGAGTTTGTGATTGAGCATATAGAAATATTTATTGTTCTTATCAAAGTACTAATTTTACTAGGAAGTTTCAGGAATGAAGCCTCATCGATGGCGTTTCGACGAGTTTTGGATTTACGATTTAAAAGTTCCTACCTCCTCGAGACGTCATGTCAATGACCTCTTAATTATGATAGACCCGAACGATAATACATGTAACATCTATAGGATTAACATTCATGTTAACAATCGTAAGTAATGTCGGTCACATATCGAACATATGATAATTTAGGTTGCATTCGATCTTTTACGTGACCCTTTAATACTGCGATATCTTGGATTATCAAACCAAGGGTGAGTCATTAGCCCCACGTTTTAACATAGCTTTGATTTACAAAGTTTTTGGGTGAAAAACATGCAATGTTTTACAAGCTGGACCAAGTGGATAAGTGTATATTATGATTACATGTTCCTAAGTAGCGAATAACCCAATCAGATGCCCATTACATGAACTGTTAATTAAACGATGCGCGAATGTATGAATAGATCTAATGGTTTGACAACCCCTTCGGGTGATTGAGCTATCGAATGTGAAACGAACGTATACCATGTCGAATATAGGATGTTGCGGGTTAGAACATCACCAACGGGCAAAAACGCCAATAGTAATATTGGCAACCATACATTTCACTCAGTAGTCATGAGCTTAAGAGCAACGTAATTACATTTATAAATAAACTCATCGTTGCATTATCATACACTTGGGAGATCTTGTGGTCCTACAATATATGATTTATCAAACCTATGAATTCACCAACATTATTGTTGACGTTTTAAAGCAATGTTTTTCAGGGGATCAATAAGCACAAGGTGCGATGGATACATTGGTGGTTTTGAATTGGATGTCATGCATTAAAGATTTTGTCGCATTTCATTTTGTTATCTGTTATGGGCTGAAAATCTTTGTATTTTGATCAAGTGAACAAGTTAAGCTTCGGGCTTATGTAACAATTACTTTGTTAAATCCAATGTATCATTTTCAAACGACTTTTTGGTCGTTCTATATATATCTTGTGTGATTGATCTATGAAGTAACACGCCCCGGACCCTTATTCCGCTGCGACCCAATTTGGGGGTGTTACATATCTCTTCTCATTCACTTTATCTTCATGATGATCTCCCTCCACTCTAAGTTGTGATACCTATTTTATTTGCCTAGAAAGCCCTAACGATACCAACAATGTAACTTGTTCTCCTGTTCTTAAATAACTTGTCTCATCATCCCTTATTGTGAAGTATAACCCCGACTCTTTATTTCTTTCTATGGCTTACTCTCATCGTCACCTTCACTTTCTCTATTCATTAAAATCTCTTTAATTGGATTTATCTCTAATTTTGGTGTAAAATTATTAATCTATCTCTTCTCATTCACTTTCTCTTCATGATGATCTCCCTCCACTCTAAGTTGTGAAACCTATTTTATATGTAACGATAGCAACATTGTAACTTGTTCTCCTGATCTTATATAATTTGTCTCATCATCCCTTATTGTGGTGTATAACACCGACTCTTTATTTTGTTCTATGGCCTACTCTCATCTCTTTCTTTACTTTCTCTATTCGTTGATATCTCTTTAATTGGAGTCATCCTCGATTCTGGAGTAAAATTATGAATCTTTTTCTTCTCATTCAATTTCACTTCATGATGATCTCACTCCACTCTAAGTTGTGAGACCTGTTTTATATGGCTAGAAAGACCTAAACGATACCAACATTGTAACGTGTTCTCCTGTTCTTAAATAACTTATCTCATTATCCCTTATTATGGTGTATAACGCTGACACTTTATTTGTTTTTATGGCTTACTCTCATCGTCTCCTTCACTTTCTCTATTTGTTGATATCTCTTTAATTGGATTTATCCCTAATTCTTGAGTAAAATTATGAATCTCTCTCTTCTCATTCAATTTCACTTCATGATGATCTCACTCCACTCTAAGTTATGAGACCTATTTTATATGGCTAGAAATCCCTAAATGATACCAACATTGTAACTTGTTCTCCTGTTCTTAAATAACTTGTCTCATCATTCCTTATTGTGGTGTATAACGCTGACTCTTTATTTCTTTCTATGGCTTACTCTCATCGTCTCCTTTACTTTCTCTATTCGTTGATATCTCTTTAATTGGAGTTATCCCTAATTTTTGAGTAAAATTATTAATCTTTCTCTTCTCATTCACTTTCTCTCAGGATGATATCCCTCCACTCTATGTTGTGAAACCTATTTTATATGCCTAGATAGGCCCTAAACCATTACACATTTGTAACTTTGTTCCTATTTTTAAATAATTTTTCTCATCATCCCTTATTGTGGTGTATAACCCTGACTTTTTATTTCATTTTATAGCTTACTCTCATCGTCTCCTTTAGTTTCTCTATTCGTTGATATCTCTTTAATTGGAGTCATCCTCAATTCTGGAGTAAAATTATGAATCTTTTTCTTCTCATTCACTTTCACTTCATGATGATTTCACTCCACTCTAAGTTGTGAGACTAATTTTATATGGCTAGAAAGCCCTAAATGATACCAACATTGTAACTTGTTCTCCTGTTTTTAAATAACTTGTCTCATCGTCCCTTATAGTGGTGTATAACCCCCGACTCTTTATTTCTTACTATGGCTTACTCTCATTGTCTCCTTCACTTTGTATATTCGTTGATATCTCTTTAATTAGAGTTATCCCTAATTTTGGAGTAAAATTATTAATCTTTCTCTTCTCATTCACTTTCTCTTCATGATGATCTCCCTCCACTCTAAGTTGTGAGACCTATTTTATATGCCTAGAAAGCCCTAAACATTACCAACATTGTAACTTGTTCTCCTATTTTTAAATAATTTTTCTCATCATCCTTTATTGTGGTGTATAACCCCGACTCTTTATTTCGTTTCTATGGTGCGGTGCGCGAGCGTCTTCTTCGACCACCTCACTTTCTCATATTACGTGATACACAATGGGGGGGGGGGCGGGGTCAACTTTAATTTAAAGAGCGATGCTCCCTAGCTGTGAGTGGCATATGGATGAGGGCATAAGATTATTAAATCTTGTGTCGTCGGGTTCGACGATTCAACTTTCATTTCATGATGATCTCACTCTACCCAATTGTGAAACTTATTTATATGCTAGAACGCCCTAAATGATACCAACACACACTAAAAAAAAAAATAACTCTGGTCTCTTGTTTTAAATAACTTGTCTCATCGTCCCTTATTGTGTTGTATAACCCTGACTTTTTATTTCGTTCTATAGCTTACTCTCATCGTCTCCTTCCCTATCTTTATTTGTTGATATCTCTTTTATTGGAGTCATTCTCAATTCTGGAGTAAAATTATGAATCTTTTTCTTCTCATTCACCTTCACTTCAATGGTGATCTCACTTCACTCACACAAGTGTGAACCTATTTAATATCTGGCGGTTTATTGTAATGTGTGTTAAGCCTCTATTTTAAGTGCTGATATTCCAAAATCAAAATTATATGTTACGGTGTGTGTTTTCTCGGTGGGTGTGGTGGGGTTTGGGGTGGGGGGGTTTTGGGGTTTGTTTTGTTGTTTGGTTGCTCGTATAGTGTGAGAGAGAGCGCGACGAGCGACGTGGTGCTCACGATGGCGGGATGGCCCGGGGTGTAGTGTGTGGTTTGGTGTGATGGGAGACGCGCGGGCCGACGGGGCTGGTTAGTTTCTTGAGGGTGCTAATGGCTTTGAGCGGGTCTCGGGGGAGGGGTGGGGACGGGGGACGGGGGTGGTCCGGGGGGTTCACGATGGTCCTCTATGTGGGGGGGGGGGGCGTTGGGTGATGATCGGGGGGGGGGGGGTCTTAATTGGAGGTTAGTAGTCGCCTAATTTTGTTGGAGTAAGAATTGATGAATGCTGTGGTGGTCTCGGGTGGGGTGGCTCGGGGATGGGGGGGGGGGTCACATGGCGTCGGGCGGGGGGGGGGGGGGGGGGGGGGGGGGGGGTGTCGAGGGGATGATCTCGGGGGGCCTCGTGCGGGTCTCGGTAGATTTGAGGTTGAAACGCTAGGTTATGAGTATGCCTGAAAAGCATATAACAGTTACCAACATGTGGTGGAACTGGTTGTATCTCCACTCATTTTGAAATAATTTTTCTCATCAAACCTTAATTGTGGTCATTAAACCCTGACTTTTTATTTCGTTCTATAGCTTACTCTCATCATCTACTTCACTTTCTCTATTTCTTTATATCTCTTTAATTGGAGTCATCCTCAATTCTAGAGTAAAATTATGATCTTTTTCTCATTCTATGTCAGTTTCACTTCATGATGAATCTCACAATCCACTCTAAGTTGTTGAGGACCTATTTAATATCCTAAAAAGCCCATAAACTAAAAACGATACCACACAACATTGTAACTTTTTCTCCTTGCTTGATAGAGAGAAATAACTTGTCTCATCGATGGGTCGGAGTAGAGGGGGGTAAAACATCCGACCCTTATTTTGATGGTATATAAACCCCCCACCCCGACAGACAAAAGCTTTATTTCTTTCTTGGCTTTACACCTCACGTCTCCCTTCCACACATTTCTCTATTCGTATGATCATCATGTCATTAATTGGAGTTATCCCTAATTTTGGAGTAAAATTATTATATTTCTTTCTTCTTCTCATTTCACTTCTCTTCACTTTTCATCCCTCTCCTCATGATAGCGATCCTCTCTCTCCTCAAAGAGGCTTCTAAGTTGTGAAACCTATTTTAAATAATATAATGCCTAGAAAGCCCAAACATTACCAACATTGTTTTTAAAAAACACTTTTGTTCTCTTTTTAAAATATTTTTTCTCATCATCCCTTAATTGTGGTCTATAACCAAACCCTGACTTTTATTATTTCGTTCTAATAGCTTATTCTCATCATAATCCTTAAACTTTCTCTCTTTTTCCTCTATTTGTTGATATCTCCTATCTCTCTTTAATTAGAGTCCATCCAATATCCATTAAAATCTCACTTCAAGACTTAAATTATGAATCTTTTTCTCTTACTCCCAGCATTCACTTTCCTTCATGATGATTATTTACCTTTTCACTTTTCACACTTATCACTCGTTTTCACTATTCAACCAACTCCTCCATTCACTATTTTCATTTCACTTCCAACTTTTTCACGTTATATTTTCATTCACGATGTCCAATCCACTGTTCACCTATACACTCCACACTTAAGTTGTGAGAAGAACCTTATTTATATATAAAAAATCGCTTAAAAACCCTAAACTATACCAACATTGTAAACATGTTCTAACTAACGCTTTGGTTCCTCGTTCTCCTCCCTCTCCCCTCCTCTTCTCAACTCTCACTCTCTCACTCCTGTTTTTTTAAATTTTAACTTTCTCAATTGTCGTCCCGTTGTTGTTGTCCCTTTAAATTGATTGTGTTGTAGGTAATGACCCCCTGACTTATTTTTTAATTTTCGCGTGTGGGGGGGGGGGGGTCTATAGATATATCTAACTTATATACAATACTCCAATCGCAATAATATGACGTTCTACCCTTCGTCTCCCTCGCTTCACTTTCTAATTTCTCTCTCTATTTAATTATATTCGTATGATACGGTGTTTAAATTGGAGGGAGCGGGCTTATGGGCATATCATCCACCTAATTTGGAGTAAAATTTATTAATCTTGTGCGGGGAGGGTTATCCATCACTCATATCACTTTTCCGGATTGTCTCTTCTTCATGATGATCATTGATAATCTCCTCCATCCCCCTCTTCGCCATTCCTCAATCCTGGCTTAGATCTCGATCTCGCCTCTGGCGGTCCCTCATTTCCTGGGCCTACCCTCCACTCTAAAAAGTGTGGTGCGAGCCGACGTACCCACGCCCAGTCTCCCGCCGACCACCCATCAAAAATCACACAGCCTCTACAACCCCTTCCACCCCCATAACGCTTCGGCGGCGCGAATTGGTAACTTGTGATCCCCCCCCCCCTACACAGGAGGGGGGGGGGGGGTTTTGGGAGGCAGGGATGAAAGAGGGAGGGGGGTACGAGAGCGAGAGTTCTTAGTATTTTTTTTTTTGGGGATTTTCTGATTCTTTTTATTTTGTTTTCTTTCTCAAACCTTTGTTTTTAATACTTTTCTTTATTTATTATTTCTTTTAAAATTTCTTATTTTTGTTTTTGAGTTCACATTTGTTTTTTTTTTTTCAATCAATTTATCTATATATATTGGGGTAGGGGTGGGGACCAGGGGGGTGGGGGGGGGGGGGGGGAGGGTTCACATCACTCCGTTTCAATCAGTAATGGTGAAGATTTGTTGAGAGAGTGGGGGGAGAGCGGGGTCAGGGGAACATCTTTATTTTTTTTATTTCCATCCCTGGGATATATAATCATTCATATCATCTATTATATACGAATCATGCGTTTCTCAAATTTATAGGCATTCGGGGGGGGGGGGCAGGGGGGGCAGCGGGGGGGGGGGGGGGGCATCAGAGAATGCAGAAAAACCAAAGAGTGACGCCTTATTGTGGTGTCAGTAACACTCGACATTTAAATTATGTTTACACTTCGTCTCTATAACTTGTGTATATATACATCATTACGCCCCAATAACACTAACAACTCACAAAGTCTACTCCTTAAGCTATCCTGTAATTCCATTCCGTTAGCTTTCTTTCTGTATCGCGTAGACTAAACGAGCGGGAGAGGAGGGATAATTGAGTCAATTCATTCCCATATACTCATCATTAGGGGTCAGGGGGAGGGATAGGCCTAGTGAGTGTAGGACATTATGAATACCTATTTTTGAGGGTGGGTAGGGTGGGGGGGGGCGGGGGGGGGGGGTTGGTTGTTTAGCGGTGGGGGCGGTTGGGGGGGTGGGGTTCTGTCGGGTATGGGGCAGGGCGGGGGGGGGGGGGGGGGGGGGGGGGGGGGGGGGGGGGGGGGGGGGGGGGGGGGGGGAGGGGGGGAGGGGGGGGGGGGGAGGGGGCAGGATAATGGGGGGTGTGGGGCACGGGTTTGGGGAGGGGGGGGGGGGGGTTTCCGGGGGGGGGGGGCGAAGCGGGGGGGGGGGGGGGGTTGGGGGGGGGGGGGGGGGGGGGGGGGGGGGGGGGGTCGGGACCCCTTCCCGCACGGAAGGGAACTGGGGGGGGGGGGGGGGGGGGGTTCAATGATGGATCTCACTAACTCACTGGGGGGGGGGGGGGGGGGGGGGCTCACTCTCTACTCAAGCATTGGGGGGGGGGGGGGGGGGGGGGGCACATAATTGCAACGAGGGGGGGTACTACTTGATTGGGGTGTCGCGTCGCTCACTACTCCTTGCCATCATCAACTCATCTAACGACACGGACTTCACGTGGCGGGGGGTGTGTCTGGGGTGGGGGGGGGCACGATGTGGGGGGGGGGGGGGGGGGGGGTGGGGGGTGGGGAGGGGGGGGGGGGGGCTCTCCTCTTACTCAATAAACTCCCGGCACCCCCTCTCCCTTACTCTCCACTATCCATCACCAATATTCTCCCAAAGCCAATTTCCCACACTAGCACCCTGGGGGGCTCGGCGGGGGGGGCCGGGGGGGGAGGACCATACTCACGATGCGCGCGCCACCCCACCACCACCGGGGGGGCGGCGCTGGTCCTAGGTTCACACCCCAACCTCCCCCCCCCCCCCTTAGTCATGTTCCCAAACCCCCAAACCCCCCCCCCAACCCCCCCACCTCACTCAATGAACCCCACCCCCTTATCCCCCAATTCAACCCCGCAACCCCCCTAACCACCCCACTTAACCCCGTTTCACACACTCCCCCCCCACATTTCCCACCCCAAAAGCACACCCCCATTCCCCTACCCTACATGCTGCTCCGACCTCCCCACTCCATTCCCCACACCCGACCCCTCTCAACCCCCCCACCCAATACACCCACCAACACCCACACACCACACCCACTCCCCACCCTCCAGAGACACCACCCACACCCACACCACCCTATGCTCCCTAGGGGGGGGGGGATACGTTAGGTGGATTTACGGGACCAGGGTGGGTATTCTGGGTGGCGGGGGGGGGGGCGGGGGAGGTCTGGGGGGACGGGGGGTGGGTGGGTGTTGGGGTTGGGGGTGTAGGGGGGGTATATGGATGGTCTTTTTGGTTAGGGGGGGGAGGTCTTGTGCTGTGGAGTGTGGTTCTGTGTGGGGGGGGGGGGGGGTTGGATGTGGGGGGGGGGGGGTAATCACATAATGGGGCGAGATGGATGACATCGTGGGGCGAGGTGTGAGATTGCCGATCTGGGGACATGATGGCAGTCGAGGGGCGCGAGGGGTTCGTGCAGAGGATTGGGGGGAAATAGTAGGAGGGTGATTACTTAGTGTTATGAATAGTGAGGGTAGTCAGTTCTTCGCACAAGAGGCGGCGCGGATGAGAGGGGCGAGGACATGCGATAAATTTCGATGTAGAGAGGTGGTGAATGAGAGGGAATGATAGCAGTACGCAACAGAGCTATGCGTCTTAACATGGGGGCGATTCACGGGATAGATAGGGTTACACAGTGAATTGTGGTGGAAGGGAGATGTGTGAGAGAGAGAGGTAGGGGGGATCTGGGGGGAGGTATTATGTTCGGATGATGAAGTGTGTATTGGGAGGTAGGGATGGTTATTGAGGGTTTAGGTGGATAGTGGGGAGGGTTTTGATGATGTGAATTGAGAGTATGGATGAGGGTTTGGGGGGTGGTGGAGTGGGAATAGGGTGGTATTTAATGGTGGAACGTTTTGGATAGTGTGAGTGTAAATTTGTTTAAGCTCATGCGGGTATGTTATGCCGCGGGGGGGAATAACATAAAGTGAAAAAATTGAAAAAGAATATATCTAAAATTAATGCGTGTTTGAGGAATTCACATTTTTTTTTACAGAAACTCCACACTTCCATACTCCCACTCACACTCCAATCTAAGACAATCTCACAATAACCCAATATACTCCCACTCTAGTTACACTCCAATATCCACAAGAACACACAATGCTTGTAATATATTCATAGTTGTAGCTTAATGGTGTTGGTTTCATCAAGTTGTGAGACCACTACTTAATATGGCCTAAAAAGCCCTAAATGATACCAACATTGTACCTTGTTCTCCTGTTTTTACATAACTTGGGGGGGGTCTCAACGTGAGTCCCTTATTGTGGTGTATAATCCCCAACTCCTTTATTTCTATTCTATGCTTACTCTCATCCTCCCAAGGATCCTTCACTTTCTCTATACGTTGATATCTCTTTAATTGGAGTTATCCCTAATTTTGGAGTAAACTTATAATCTTTCTCTTCTCAATTCACTTTCCCACACTCAATGATGATCTCCCTCTATTCTACTAAAGTTGTGAAAACCTATTATATAAGCCAAGAAAGCCCTAAACAATACAACAATGTAACTTGTTCTCTTCCTCCCAGCTGTTTTTAAATATTTTTTCCTCCATCATCCCTTATTTTGTGGTCTATAAACGGCCCTGACTTTTTATTTCGTTTAATAGTTACTTACCATCTAACCCTTCATCCTTCACTTGCTCTATTTGATGATAATCTACTTTAATTGGAGTCATAAATCCTCAATTCTAAGAGTAAAATATGAATCTTTCACCTCTCTATTCTCCTTCCATTCACTTTTACTTCAATGATGATCTCCCCTCCAACTCTAGAGCACTCTAAGTTGTGGGACCTATATTAAGATGACTAGAAAGGCCAAACCATTACCAACATTGATAAACTTGTTCTTCTCCTTCCCTCCTATCCCTTCTCTTTCTTTCGTTCTTCTACTTGTTCGTTCTCTTTTCTTCTCTCTGTAACTTGTTCTCTCTCCATGTTTCTCTCTTTTGTTCTGTCAACTTGTTCTTCTCTTCTCTTTCTTCTCTTCTAGACTTGTTCTGATTCAACTTGTCTAACTTGTTCCCCTCTGTTCTTTCTCTCTCCTCTTCCGTCTTGTTCTTTTGTTCTGTTCTACGCTTTCTCTTCCCTCACTATCCCTCTGTTCTTTCCTTCAGTCTCTCTCTATTTTCCCTTTCTCTCTCGTCCTCCCCTGTTCTTCTTCCATCAACCAACATTGTAACTCTTGTTTCCTCTCTCTCTCTCTCCCTCCTGCTCTCTTATTCTCTTTTCTGTTCTCTTCTCTATTTTTTCTCAGCCTCGCAACTCTATTCTCGTCTCCCTTAGCCTTTCTCTCTCTCTGATTCTCTCTCTCTCTTTCTCCTATTTTTAAATACATTTTTCTACACCCTATTGGGTGTTTAAAAACCCCTGACTTTTAATTCGTTCTATAGCTGAGCGCGAGCGACGCATCGTCGGACCGGAGAGGCGGGCGGAGCAGGAGCTTTATTCGTTGATATGCTCTTTAATTCAGAGTCATTCCCCCTCAATTCTAGAGTAAAATTATGAATCTTTCTCTTCTCATTCACTTTTACTTCATGATGATCTCACTCCACTCTAAGTTGTGAGACCTATTTTATATCGCTAAAAAGTCCTAAACGATACCAACATTGTAACTTGTTCTCCTATTTTTAAATAACTTGTCTCATCGTCCCTTATTGTGGTGTATAACCCCGAGTCTTTATTTCTTTCTATGGCTTACTCTCATCGTCTCCTTCACTTTCTCTATTCGTTGATATCTCTTTAATTGGAGTTATCCCTAATTTTGGAGTAAAATTATTAATCTTTCTCTTCTCATTCACTTTCTCTCATGATGATCTCCCTCCACTCTAAGTTGTGAAACCTATTTTATATGCCTAGAAAGCCCTAAACATTACCAACATTGTAACTTGTTCTCCTCTTTTTAAATAATTTTTCTCATCATCCCTTATTGTGGTCTATAACCCTAACTTTTTATTTCATTCTATAGCTTACTCTCATCATATCCTTAACTTTCTCTATTTGTTGATATCTCTTTAATTAAAGTCATCCTCAATTCTAGAGTAAAATTATGAATCTTTCTCTTCTCATTCACTTTCACTTCATGATGATTCACTCCACTCTAAGTTGTGAGACCTATTTTATATCGCTAAAAAACCCTAAACGATACCAACATTATAACTTGTTCTCCTGTTTTTAAATAACTTGTCTCATCGTCCCTTATTGTGGTGTATAACCCTGCCTTTTTATTTCGTTCTATAGCTTACTCTCATCGCCTCCTTCACTTTCTCTATTCGTTGATATCTCTTTAATTGGAGTATTCCATAATTTTGGAGTAAAATTATTAATCTTTATCTTCTCATTCACTTTCTCTTCATGATGATCTCCCTCCACTCTAAGGTGTGAGACCTATTTTATATGCCTAGAAAGCCCTAAACATTACCAACATTGTAACTTGTTCTCCTATTTTTAAATAATTTTTCTCATCATCCCTTATTGTGGTGTATAACCCTGACTTTTTATTTCGTTTTATAGCTTACTCTCATCGTCTCCTTCACTTTCTTTATTCGTTGATATCTCTTTAATTGGAGTCATCCTTAATTCTAGAGTAAAATTATGAATCTTTTTCTTCTCATTCACTTTCACTTCATGATGATCTCACTCCACTCTAAGTTGTGAGACCTATTTTATATGGCTAAAAAGCCCTAAACGATACCAACATTGTAACTTGTTCTCCTGTTTTTAAATAACTTGTCTCATCGTCCCTTATTGTGGTGTATAACCCCAACTCTTTATTTCTTTCTATGGCTTACTCTCATCCTCTCCTTCACTTTCTCTATTCGTTGATATCTCTTTAATTGGAGTTATCCCTAATTTTGGAGTAAAATTATTAATCTTTCTCTTCTCATTCACTTTCTCTCATGATGATCTCCCTCCACTCTAAGTTGTGAAACCTATTTTATATGCCTAGAAAGCCCTAAACATTACCAACATTGTAACTTGTTCTCCTCTTTTTAAATAATTTTTCTCATCATCCCTTATTGTGGTCTATAACCCTGACTTTTTATTTCGTTCTATAGCTTACTCTCATCATCTACTTCACTTTCTCTATTTCTTGATATCTCTTTAATTGGAGTCATCCTCAATTCTAGAGTAAAATTATGAATCTTTCTCTTCTCATTCACTTTCACTTCATGATGAACTCACTCCACTTTAAATTGTGAGACCAATTTTATGTCGCTAAAAAGCCCTAAACGATACCAACATTGTAACTTGTTCTCCTGTTTTTAAATAACTTGTCTCATCATCCCGTATTGTGGTGTATAACCCCAACTCTTTATTTCTTTCTATGGCTTACTCTTATCGTCTCCTTCACTTTGTCTATTCGTTGATATCTCTTTAATTAGAGTTATCCCTAATTTTGGAGTAAAATTATTAATCTTTCTCTTCTCATTCACTTTCTCTTCATGATGATCTCCCTCCACTCTAAGTTGTGAGACCTATTTTATATGCCTAGAAAGCGCTAAACATTACCAACATTGTAACTTGTTCTCCTATTTTTAAATAATTTTTCTCATCGTCCCTTATTGTGGTGTATAACCCTGACTTTTTATTTCATTCTATAGCTTACTCTCATCGCCTCCTTCACTTTCTTTATTCGTTGATATCTCTTTAATTGGAGTCATCCTCAATTCTAGAGTAAAATTATGAATCTTTTTCTTCTCATTCACTTTCACTTCATGATGATCTCACTCCACTCTAAGTTATGAGACCAATTTTATATGGCTAAAAAGCCCTAAACGATACCAACATTGTAACTTGTTCTCCTATTTTTAAATAACTTGTCTCATCGTCCCTTATTGTGGTGTATAACCCAGACTCTTTATTTCTTTCTATGGCTTACTCTCATCATCTCCTTTACTTTCTCTATTTGTTGATATCTCTTTAATTGGAGTTTATAACAATCCAAGAGTTTTCATCAAATGCAAAACCTATTTTACTATTATCACAATTATATGGGGAAATTTTTCGCTTTATTACATTACTTATATATCTCAGTATGTTATAAGTAAAGTAGACAAGCTCGCACAACCTATCTATGGCAATCTTGTCTTCATATATGTCAAGCAAATATCACAATATGTCAAATCAATATCATTATATCCTTATTACGAAGTACATTATTCCTATAATGTACTATTCGCAACGTTATATCAAAACGGGCTTTAAACCGTTATCATATACCTCTAAACCCTAATTTCATGAAGGGTTAGTATCTAAAGTGAAGTCATAACCTCGCCTTTACGCATTTTACATATTTTATAAACCCGCGAGGGGGATACATGCTTGTTACAAACTCTTTTACATACTTATTTATCTTATAACAATGTGATTGTTTTTCAAAGACTTAGTGAGTTCATAGCCTCGCAGTTTCAATCTTTTGAATGTTTTATAAACCTGCGAGGGGGATATATGCTTGTTACAAACTCTTTACATACTCGTTTATCTTATAACAATGTTATTACTTTTCAAAGACTTAGTGAGTTCATAGCCTCGCTTTTCAATCTTTTGAATGTTTTATAAACCCGCGAGGGGGATACATGCTTGTTACAAACTCTTTTACATACTTATTTATCTTATAACAATGTGATTGTTTTTCAAAGACTTAGTGAGTTCATAGCCTCGCATTTTCAATCTTTTGAATGTTTTATAAACCCGCGAGGGGGATATATGCTTGTTACAAACTCTTTACATACTCGTTTATCTTATAACAATGTGATTACTTTTCAAAGACTTAGTGAGTTCATAGCCTCGCTTTTCAATCTTTTGAATGTTTTATAAACCCGCAAGGGGGATACATGCTTGTTACAAACTCTTTTACATACTCGTTTATCTTATAACAATGTGATTACTTTTCAAAGGCTTAATGAATTCATAACCCCATATTTCAATCTTTTGAATACTTTATAAACCTGTGATACCTAATATAAACCATGAATGCAATTGTTTTCTAAATGTATGTTGTCCAGATATATTATTGCCTAAGTAGCTTCCAGTGTCATTATTTACATATCATGAATCATTAATTACTTGCATTGCGATTGAAC
>BQNB010134477.1:0-18307 GCA_026074375.1 Tanacetum coccineum | reverse complement strand
ATGTCTCAATCACTCTCCAACAACATACCTGACAACTCCCCAAACCAGGAAGCCGCTACGGGACATTCCATTCCAAGAAGAATCGACTCGCCAACCTCTTAGGCAACCCAATCACCTGAACTAGGACTAACTTCGACCCCTGCTACAGGGCGTGAACACTCCCAAGAAATAAATAACCTCAGTGCTCCTGCACTAATATCACAAGCGCCTGGGCCATCTCGAAAGAGAAGCAGATCACCATCATCGCCATTCTTCCCAGATGACATTACCTTCTCTGACGGTGAACCAGCATCCGAGACATCAGAACTCAACCCAGAGGATGTGACAGCCAGACTAGAGGACCTGGAGGTAGAAGTTGACACTCTTCATGCAGACACCGAAGACAAAGAGCTTCTAATCTCCGAATTATAGGATTCTCTCGCAGCTGTTGAGAATGAGATCGCATTGTTGCAGATAAGGGTAACTAATGCCGAGGACAGACACGCTGAGGATCATGAACAAATTCAGAAGATCCTATCCCGCCTAAACCTATAAGCAGGACAGCCAGACTCGCTGTAACAATGTACCCTAACTTGCAAGGAAACATCTAGGCAGAGAAACTAATAAAGACTTGTACTTTGCTTTCATGAAATAATAAAGGAAATAATAATTCTGCCCTAAAAAGTTTCTGAGTACATTTACCCAGTATAGGAGGAACCATGTGTTGGATAATTTTTAGAATCAAATGACAAGCATCGTAATGCGCCAATGAAATAACACTATCGAAATTCCGCTCAGTGCAAAACAAGTATACTCAACAAATGAAGAATACAATCATGTACCTGGAAAACGGAAATAGGGAAGCTGTTTCCGATAAACCCTATGAAACTTAAGGATCGTTTCGAAAAGGGGCACACATAGCACTTCAGACAAGAAACAGTAATCCCTACAAAAATCAATTCCTTTCTTCCACTATTCGACATTTTGTCGGTCCAAAATATCCTTCTCATTTACAAATCAATAAACGCCTTCTCAATAAAATACTAAATACATCTCCAGGTAATGACTTCAAATCATGCCAAGATACGAGGTGGGGCACATACCAATATATGATTATGACGAAGAAGATGAAACAATAAAATACTCAACGCGAAGCCTTATTCAATCAGATCCATAGTATTTTTGTTCGTAATACAACAAAATGCAAAATATAGGGAATACAACAAAAATGTAAAATGCTAAAACAACAGATACATCACCGCGTGAAAAGAAACACATCGGGTAGATCAGCAAAATGAGCGATGCGATGATTATACATGATGTGAGTAAAAATCTCGACAGGATACATCCTTGAGGGTTGGTAAACCAATAGACAGTTTCGAGGAAGAAGGAAAAAACTTAATATGTGGGAGTAAACGTTAATTCGGATAAGAGTAAGTAAAGTGAAATTGAGAGAGATGAGAAAAAGGGGCGGCGTAGTGGAATAACTGATTTAAGAAAAACATCATATAATGGAAAAGTTATGTCTAAGCAAGAGCAATTGGCAACCAAACCCTAAACTTTCAACAAAAAGTGATTATTCAAAATAATTTAGTATGCTGAGATAATGACTTTTCGAACACATAGACAATACACGCCAACATATTAAGCGATATACACTTAGCAAAGGTGAACATAAACTTTCAGAGGACCACACGTGTGATAGAAAGTATCAAGGAAATAGTAAACCACAAATTGACACATAATATAACATCACTTATGAGACACTTGGGGGATACGACAATTTATACACCATATACGAAGTCTTTAAATACCAACTACGCTTACAATCTCAAACAAATAACAAAAGGAAAAGGGGATGTCAATGTAAACCTGAGGTATACATAGCCTGATCAACTATGTATAAGTTAGGTCGACAAAGATATGCTCAATAGAATTCGGCTAACAAAATAAAAACAAACACGGCATTTTATTCACTCCTACATTAAAGAACAATACCAATGAAACTAATGAAGGCTAAAACGATCATTAGAATACATCATAAGAAATTCAATCATACATAAGCAAAACAAAGTTAAAGGTGAAACGTTCGATAATTCCTTTTGGAGGATCCAGCATAAAGTTAAGTAAAATGCTCAAGAACAAAACGGTAATACAATCCGCACGCCTACTTATGAAAGCTACTTTTTCCAAAAAGCTTCCACGCCAATCGCTACAATGATGAGTGGTACAATAAGCCCTAGTATTACAACGAGGCACTGGTGATCTTCTTCTTGTGGAACACTCGCCAAATAACAACCAACCACAACAAACACAACCGCAATCAGGGGAACGAAATACGACATTTTAATTTAAGAACGTATGGAAAATTGAGTGAGGAAACTTATTTTTCGTTTTGACTAATGCAAGAAGTGGGCAAGGTGTATATATATATATATACATATAAGGGAAGTAACGGCTCGCCGACAGATACAGCCGTATGAGCCCCATTTGCCACTTTGTCCTTGCTTCCAAACCCATGCCACGAAGTAAAGAATTGAATTCAAGACAAAGGTTTCGACTTAAAAAGACTGCGACACCCTATGAAAATTTAAATCTTATTTCAAACCCTAAAGGAAAAATCAATCACCAAAAGAGTTTCGGACTGTTAAAATAATTACTTTGAGGAAAAATTTATAAATTTATAACACTATCCCTAAATCACATTATTATACTGTAAAGGGAGAACAATCATGTTCACTCAATTATTCAATATAGAATTACCACGCAAACACTTTAAAATGTTGTGTGGAGACAGTAGTCATAGTCGCTCAATTATCCCATTCAAGATACATCATGGCAAGGCAACAGTCACGAAACAAACATTTTGATACTGCAGAAATCAAATACATTCATTGAACTTACCAGACAACTAACGTAATAGCCGTTGATTTGCAAACGTAGAAATACAAGTACATAGGCAACAATGTTTATTCAAAGCAGTACAACAACATGGTTACAAAAATCCTTAAACCATTAATCCGATGACTCACAATCCGAGTCGTACCTCACTACCCTAAATTCTAAAAGAATAGCGATTCATTCTTATGCTTGTTCCTTGCCTAATTTTTCTCCTCCTTTGTGCCTTTATTGGTTCATGGCCTCTTCTTCCAACATTTCTTTTAGAGCTTACCTTCTATATCCATACGATATGTAACTCATTTCTCGGTAAGAGGAAAAGCAGTCTGTGATGACGAGCAACCTATACCTCCAGGTGTACGGCCGGAGTATTTTTCTTGGAACCAAGCCGACTTAGTCTCCATCTGTTTCTCTAGCTATGCCACCTTTCCATACATAGAAAGGTGCAACTTGCGATCCTTTTCGGAGCTTTCTTTTAAAAGAGTGAAAATCAAAGCACGCTTCTCCTGAGAAATATCGTTGCATTTCTCATAAGCTTTTCTAAGATCGTCCCCAACGGCGCAGGAATCCTCAAACTGAAAAGCCAAATTCAAAAGCACATCCTGACGACCCTTATCTTCATTAATTAATCTTTGCACCAAGGCTTTGACTTCGGAATCGGTATGAGGAAGCGCACAGCCATTTATATATTTTGTAGAAGGATTTAAGTTTGAAAAAATACAAAGGAATGAGATGGCAATTTATAAGGAAAACGGGGAGGAGGAAAAATAATTTAAGCTACAACTATTTACTTCCAACGATATACTTCCAAGTCATTTTGCCGTACTAGCTCTTTACAATAACGAGAACATTCGTGGGATGCGTGAGAACCGATTTAAGAACAAATACCCTCACTTGTTCACAAATTTGCGACCTACCACAACGTCTTGATTTCGGGACGAAATCGCATAACATAGGGAGGATGTGACACCTCGAAAAAAATAAATAACTTTTGTTCCTTTATGCAAAGTATGTATCGCAAGTCATTTCAAATGTACCGTCACCTTTTCAATAAAAGACATCTTTCAAACGGCATACGATATTTTTTTCGCTAGTTAAAAATTATAATGACACACATAAATCATCATTTTATTTTACGGATAAAAAAGGAGAAAAAAACCGAATTAGATATCGCGTAGCAATAACAAATCATATTTTTATTTTTTACCCACGTGAAACAAATTCGCACTGAAATATATTGTTGAGAACCCGTTCATAGCTACAATAACTAAAATATAAATGACCAATGTATATACTTTACTAAGTAAATAATCGAACCTTAACAATTCATTCCAAAAACTTAAATGTACAAAATACTACTAAGACACACCGTATAAAAAGAAATTTCAAAGATGGATGAACCAACATACATCATTTCACTCATACAAACTCTTGTCCAACATCTTTGAGGCTAATCAACTGTATACGGCTGTTTCAAACACCATTTTCAAATTCAATCCCCAAAAGTATCTATTCCTCTAACCCATATTAAAAATTGGAAAAAAAGAGTAATCATCATCGAATAAGTATCATCTACAGTCAATAGTAATGAAGAATTATATCATTCACATTCACATGTATGGTTTCAGAGAAACCATAGTCACCTTGTAGTATAAATAGGTACCATGCACGAGCTATTTTCATTTCAACTAAAACTTGAAAACAAAGATTTCACAAGTCAGTAGGAGTTAAGCTTTCAAGCGCTAATAAACGTCGGGTTTTGAAAGAAGTAGTGATCAAGAGTGGATCGAGCCCTTAGCACCTTCATTTTTCCTCGCGGTCTAGCAAACGGTTGAAACCTTTGTAAGTCATCCCCGTAGTTTAACATTTATATGTCTTTCGCCATGAAGTTTAATGAAACCCTGATGTCGTATGACATATACATGACATAAAACCCACGCAGGGTTAACGTGTGCATACGCATGCAAGGGTTGAGTCGTGACCTACATGAAATAACAACGTGTAATAAATTTTGTAAACAACATAGCATGCGACCCATAGGAGATTTCATAAACTTTAAACATGTACATGATATACTACGTTGGCACTAGGGACTAACAAGAAATAGGTTTACGCGTAAATGTTGTAAAGTTTTATATTGTGACCTCGATCTATAGCATGTACGTTACCAGGTAACCCCAAGACGAACCTTTTTGCTCCTTGTGGCACGTCACAGCCTCAAAAGGGTTTGAGTAGAATATACTCATTGGTTCGTACTAAGACCCCGATACGTTTGACAAATGGTTACTACCTGAGACGTACACCCAAGGCATGCCAACAATCATCACAGGCCGCTGCCTTGTCATGACTGTTGCGCTGCAAAGGGACGAGGCCACAACAGCGGCTGTTGAGCCTGCTCAGGCGTACCCATCGTCTTTGTACCCCAACATTTATAAGCCTTGTAAGCGCATGACACAGTAAGCCTACCACGTTGTACCCAAGCGTGGCTCAGTGGAGCTACTGCCACTGTTGAAACCGCGAGTTTCGCAACAGACAGCTGCCACTGTTGCAGTCATTGGAGCTGTGAAAAACACGGTCACACATTTAGTTTTAACCTTGACCTATCTTGTGACTAATCTTGTAGAGGGAAGCCATGCGATTAAACGAGAAAGCCAAGTTATAAATCATTAAAGGGTGCGTTAGGTAGAAGAATAGGACCACAACAGTGGCTGTCAGCCTACTGTTAGGCACCAACAAAATAAATCAGGAAAAGAAGATGGTAAAAGGACATGTGGGTTTTTGTACTTTATAAATAATACTTATAATATTTTCAAAATATGCATGTAATTTATTTTTAAAAATCAAGCACGTGAAGGAATATAGAAAACATCGGTAGTATCGGGCCTCTGTCATTAGCCAAATTGAAGTGTTGGTAAATTCTCTATGACGAACCAAGTTTTAAGAAATCCTTGAGGTGTTGGTTTGGATCCTCGGACCGAAGTCCGTGGAATGAGCATCCGTTTTGCACCAACCGGATGGTGTCGGATCGAAGAGGTACCACGTTGTTCCCTACGGGGAGCTCAATGGTATTCCTGTAGCCCTCGTGGCTAGGTTTGGAGTAGTCTCCAAGAGTACGGATAGGATTCTCGTCTCCCATGGTGGTTGACGAGAATGGATTACGAAACAATTAACACAAAGAAAAGATAGACTACGAGAAAGCTAATATGCGGAAATTAAATTATCACTTGAAAGGATTCAAGCAAGTAGAACTAAGCTAAACTATGATCAAAACCTAACAATTCCCTACGCAGCGGCGCCAAAAACTTGATGCGGTTGTCGTAAGGGACTTCTACAAGAAGTTTTACAACTCCCTAGGCAGAGTACCTAACCGTTGTAGTAGTAGTATAGGCAAGACTCGGGGGTTGTTATCGTTCTCTAGGGGAATAGGTTGGGAAGGCTTGATCACGGTCTAACATAATTCTAGGGGTTGAGAGAATATTATTTTTGTATTTTTATATTTATAAGAAAGCAGTAAAATCATATGTTTGAGAGGTTTGGTTGGTTTTAGCTATTAAACTAAATAATAAACTACGCTAATGGTGATAACAATATAATAAAAAGATTGTATTCATTTAATCATGTATTACTTCTTAGATTGCTTCTCCTAGTGTTGCTGCTTTGTCACACTTGTGATGATCTATGTAATTATTTCCTAAGTCATGAACAGATTATACGAACCTGCCGTCTATTTAATATTCCGTTTGGACAACGCACAAGTAAGGTACTATGAAGACTATTACAAGGCCCCTAAGAGTACATTAAATTCATTTGAAATATATTAAAAGTGGATCAACTATATAAGGGGCAAGGTAGTATGAAGACTGTTACCCGATGGTATCCTTTCTACACAATCATGTTTCGCTAGACATATCAACAACGATACAGACAAAAGTTGGTTTTCTAAAGCCTAACATGCATATTCATCACAAGAAGCAACACCACTAAGATCTACATTCTAGGTTTCATACAATCATAAATGAACACAATAGGGAGTTTAGCCAAGCATGTTAAAGATAAAGCAAGAACAATAAATAATGAAACAACAAGACATATTGAATGATTAAGATAATCTTACTTGATTAAAACATGAATTAAAGGAGTTACAATAATGTTTTGAAGCCCTAAAATCGTCCTAATAAGCTGTCAAACGAACTAGGGTTCGTCTCCCTTTTTTACTCTAAAGTTACACACTTAAAACCCTAATTTCGAGTTTGTATATATAGATAAATCAATGCGACGGCGTCGCATTTTAATCGTGACGCCGTCATGAAAGAGAATATTCTAGATCTTGGGCTGGGTCGTGCGAGCTGACGCCGTCGTGAGATGTTGTGACACCGTCGTGGGATGAGTCGTGACGGCGTCACGTGTATCTTGTGACGCCGTCTCCAGCCTTTGAGAACATAATCTTGAGAGATGTTGGTGTAGGTCCGTAGTCTTTTCTGATTCTTCTCCAAATGAGCCCAAGTCACGTGTATTTCCGCCAAATGCCTTCCAAATGCTAAATACCTGAAAAGGAACGATTAAGTACCTACTTTGGGCACAAATGCACGATTTAAGGGGTTAAATGACCCCGAAAAAGTGTATAAAATGACACCTCATCAAATACCCCTATACTTAGGATTTGCTTGTCCTCAAGAAAATAGGCTTTTCTACCTAAACAATAGCAGTATTAGGGTCATTTAACCTACTCTTTAAAAGTATTTTACAACACAACCTTTTAGACCTCGTAATTAAAAGCACGGTAAGCATACACTAGCACCTCACATAAGTGTTTGGGATTCTCTCTTTCCTCGGGTGTATAATAAATTATAACATAATGGGGAAACGGAAAATCAACACTCATTACTTGTCATAGCACATGAATTACCATAGGCTTGGTAAAGGATCAAACCTCCACCGCTAGGCACAAGCATTATTCATTACTATCTAAGAGGTCTTTTAAAGGGTTATGGGGTTTAGGTGTAAGATAACATATAATGGAAACGGAAACGGATGGGATACATTTGGGTGGCTTTGGGTGAATTTGGAGTGGAAGGGTTAGCTAATTATTTACACGAATACACGCTGGTTTGGTTGCTAAGCCAAGACTCGGACGAAGATATACAAACTCTACACAACTCTACATCAATATCTTTCTTTTTCTTTTCTGTTTTTTAATAACATAATACATCATAACATGGGGTTTATAACACGTACCCCTACACTTGAGCTTTTACATACTCGATATTTACAATCTAACTAATGACCCGATTTGAGGTGGATCAAAATAATATAGAGATCATCTGAGAAACGTATGGGGGTATTAACTTAACTTTTCTTCCCCATTCTTCCGAGAAATAAATACTATCATGAATCCCAATCGTCCCAAAACAGTATTTACAGGGATAAGGACTTAGCAACCGTGTACTTAATAATTAACTTGGGTTAAACATAATAATGTACTAAAAGTGAGTACATACAAGGTAGGCTAAGGCGATTTGGGTGTAATGATTGGTTTAAGGGTTAACAATGCTCTTCATTAGTAGTCCGTCTTAATCAGAAAATTACAAGAACCGTGAAAAAGGATAGGCTCAGAGGGTTGTACTAGGGGTATCCTGCACTAAAAATGAGTGCATGGCAAGGGTATGGGATAGTTATATGATCGGTGTGACCATCATAACAATTACAGGTTTAAAACATGGGTTAATCCTAGTGCCTCTTATCTAGCAAATCCTAATACTCACTATGCGGTCTCGGGATGCATAACAAAAACAAGTTCTAGAATTTAATATACTACCGGTACACTCATATAATTTAATACCGATCTTAATGCTCCAGAAAAGGTAACAAAGCCACATATACACATCCATAACGACGGAATAGATACACATGACTGCTCACTCCTTAACTCGAGTAAGTTAAAGTTATAAAGTATCTTGGGTAATAATAATGGATACCCGAATTCCTAAAGATCTAAAGGCGAACCTCACATTTTTAGGGTGGAATTCTGAGGGTTTTTGTGCTAGTCATACACATTCCTATCTATGAGACGCTATTAATACTTGGTTTTCGTCGGTATGTGTCATAAAAATTTTAAATTTGGGTCAAAATTACCTTTTTATGCTACGCTTCAATATATTACCCATCATTTCAAGGACAAAGCAAATGGCAATTGAAAGAATAGTTTTTAAGGCTTATTTCCCCCTACACTTAAGTTGAACATTGTCCCTAATGTTCTATAGAATTACCCGTAAAAACGAATAAAAGGAGAAGAAAACAAGTAAAAGAAACTAGTACTCCCCTGGTTTGCTCAATAATGGAGAAGAAACATGCGATAACTGGTTAAATCGTCCTCCAAGAATCATCAAATGAAACTTCCTAAGAACTTCCAAGCTTCTTCTCATCAAATATAACCTGTAATCAAAGACAAAGACAACTATACCAAGCATAAAATGTGCGATATAATAATATACAATGTGAAATTAGGGTTGACTCTATAAAGCAGTAAAGATAGGATGAGAGAATTGTTAAACCCAGGGTTTTGTAGGTTTATAAAAGAATTATAACTTTCTTCAGTGTTGTACAAGTTTTATTTTAAAAAATACTTAAAATTTTCGAGTTTTCTTGTAACTGGGCGTTTGACGCCGTTAGGAATATCCTGACCCCGTCACAAGTGTCGTGGTGACGGCGTCGCGTGTAAATCGTGACGTCGTCTCCACACTCTGTGAAAACTCATTTTTTGTTTTTGATGAAAAATTTCCTGCACTCATTCTTATATGTTATTTTCTTGTACAAAATGCTGCATAAAAACCTGAGAATTAACAATTCAATCATATGACTCAAAACTGACGCGAATTAATCTAAACAATTTATTTCAAATGTTTGAATTTGGTTCTAAAAACCGGATAATTCCCCTACACTTATTTTGTTGCAAAATACCTTTGATTGCAAATAAGACGAAGTTACAAACAAACAAAGCATGATTACAAACTAATTCAAACATAATAAAACAAACAAGAAAGAGTTAAAACACACAAGACACTCCTAATATGCGGGAAAAGTAAATATTAGGTTGCCTCCCAAAAAGTGCTTTTGTTTATTTACGAGTCTTGTAGATAGACTCGAAGTCACACGTCCTTACGTGACTTCTCCTTCATCATCCATTTCTCCTTCAACTTTTGTGAGAGCGGGATGCTCATTTTTAAAGTTCTTGCTTCTCCATCGGTCAAACTTTATTTCCTTTTCCTGGTGAAGTCTTATCCTTTCTTCCCATTCTAGGACTAGCCTATTCACAGTCATAGTGGGGGCTATAGGTTCTATGTCGTTCTTGACTCCTCTCTCCATCGTACCGAGGGATTCAGGTATCCTATGGAAACTTATCTTACTCTTTCCAAACCTTAGAGTTATGGTGCCCTTGTCAAACTTAATCACGGCCTTGGCCGTTGTTAGGAATGGTGTTCCTAAGATGAAAGGCCTCTTTTCATCTTCCTTAATGTCCAGAATCACAAAGTCCATGGGGTATACATGTTCAGTGATCTCAACTAATACGTCCTCAGCTATTCCTAAAGGGTAGATATACGAGTGGCTAGCTAGTGAGAGTCTAATGTCTGTCTCAGCAGGCCTCTCGTCGGTAAGTCTCATGTAAGTGGAGTAAGGCATGACGTTTACATCGAACCCTTGATTGATTAGGGCGTTCACGTGTTTAAGGCCTCCTATGCTGCAAGGTATTTCAAAGTTTCCTCTAATGTCCTCCTTCTTTGTTATCTTTTTCTTGAGGATCGCTTCATAAACAGGCCCCCTAGGTAACACATTATATGTCTTTCCCTTTTTCTTTCTAACTTGGGCTCCTGACAGAGATTCATTAAACCTATTATTATCAACTAGTCCCTCGATTAGCTTTTCATTAATCCTATGCTTCAGATAATACTCTACAGGCCGAGAACTGGGCGCTTCCACTACTTCTTCTTTCTCAGGTTTTTTGATTGGCTTGTTTTTGGCCCCGCTTTCAGCTCCATTCTTTGTCTCGGCCTCCTTTACTGACACCTCCATATCTGGTCTGTCAGTTTCTTTACTATCATCGCCGGTTGCTACGTCGTATATGTCATTTTTTTCTTCCTCTTCTCTGATGAGAGAGATGGAATTTACGCTTTTGGTGACGGGGGATTTGGCCTCTTCTCTAATCAGCACTTTTTCAGGGGCCCTGCTGGTTGTAAGTTCCTTAAGAAGCCCGAACATTTCAGTCATCCTACCATTGATCTCCTCGCGTTGCTTGAAAATGGCATTTTCAAATCTCTCCATTCGTTCAGTGTGTGCTGCCATGTAGTCCCGTACTCGAGCCTCGAATGTGGTTCCTAATGCTTGTGGCTGAGGGTTTGGACCTGTACGTTCACGAAAAGCGAAGGGGTTCAGCTTTGGCGGTTCATTTTGGTTTTGCGGATGAGAGTTCGAATAGACTGCTTCGACATAAGCTTGAGGGGTGTGTGTTGAGCTCGGTGTGGGCGCCGGTCGTGACCCCTTTAGTAAGAAGTTAATCTGATCTTCAAGCTCAAGAAGTCTTCGGTCAGGTGTTTTTGAGGTGCCTTGAGGTGTAGAAATAGCCTTGACTGGTTTGGCGAATCCTTTTGTGTCATTCCAGCCCTCATGGTCGTAGAGAGCGAGGTTCTCAATGATTTCCCAAGATTCGTCGGCATTCTTATTGCGGAGTTTGCCGCCGGCGGCGCGGTCAATCTCGCACTTAAGATGAAAGGAGACATGATCATAAAAAATTTGGATTTGAAGCCAACGATCGATGCCATGATGAGGGACTTTTTGTAGTAAGTCCTTGAAACGAGTCCATGCTTCAGATAGAGATTCTCCATGATGTTGTTGGAACATCAGGATATCATTGCGGAGTTTTGCGGTCCTTCCCGGTGGAAAGAATTGAGCAAGGAAATGAGTAGTAAGATCCTCCCATGTGGTGATGGATCCCGCTGAAAGGCGTTCAATTGCTAGCTTGATCGGGAAGGGAAAATTAAAATAAACGCATGCGCGTTCTTTCCCTATTTTAACCGTCAAGGTCAAGTGAGTCCACTAGTTTTAAGAAATCCTTGAGGTGTTGGTTTGGATCCTCGGACCGAAGTCCGTGGAATGAGCATCCGTTTTGCACCAACCGGATGGTGTCGGATCGAAGAGGTACCACGTTGTTCCCTACGGGGAGCTCAATGGTATTCATGTAGCCCTTGTGGCTAGGTTTGGAGTAGTATCCAAGAGTATGGATAGGATTCTCGTCTCCCATAGTGGTTGACGAGAATAGATTACGAAACAATTAACATAAAGAAAAGATAGACTACGAGAAAGCTAATATGCGGAAATTAAAGTCTCATTTGAAAGGATTCAAGCAAGTAGAACTAAGCTAAACTATAATAAAAACCTAACTATTCCCCACGCAGCGGCGCCAAAAACTTTATGCGGTTGTCGTAAGGGACTTCTACAAGAAGTTTTACAACTCCCTAGGCAGAGTACCTAACTGTTGTAGTAGTAGTATAGGCAAGACTCGGGGGTTGTTATCGTTCTCTAGGGGAATAGGTTGGGAAGGCTTGATAACGGTCGAACAGAATTCTAGGGGTTGAGAGAAGATTATTTTTGTGTTTTTATATTTTATAGAAAGCAGGTAAATCATATGTTTTGAGAGGTTTGGTTGGTTTTAGCTATTAAACTAAATAATAAACTATGCTAATGGTGATAACAATATAATAAAAAGATTGTATTCATTTAATCATGTATTACTCCCTAGAGTGCTTCTCCTAGTGTTGTTGCTTTGTCACACTTGTGATGATCTATGTAATTATTTCCTAAGTCATGAACAGATTACACGAACCTGCCGTCTACTTAATATTCTGTTGAGGCAACGCACAAGTAAGGTAGTATGAAGACTATTACAAGGCCCCCAAGAGTATATTAAATGCATTTGAAATATATTAAAAGTGGATCAACCATATAAGGGGCAAGGTAGTATGAAGACTGTTACCCGATGGTATCCTTTCTACACAATCATGTTTCCCTAGACATATCAACAGCGATACAGACAAAAGCTGGTTTTCTAAAGCCTAACATGCATATTCATCACAAGAAGCAACACCACTAAGATCTACATTCTAGGTTTCATACAATCATAAATGAACACAATAGGGAGTTTAGCCAAGCATGTTAAAGATAAAGCAAGAACAACAAATAATCAAACAACAAGACATATTGAATGATTAAGATAATCTTACTTGATTAAAACATGAATTGAAGGAGTTACAATAGGGTTTTGAAGCCCTAAAATCATCCTAATAAGCTGCCAAACGAACTAGGGTTCGTCTCCCTTTTTTACTCTAAAGTTACACACTTAAAACCCTAATTTTGGGTTTGTATATATAGAAAAATCGCTGCGACGGCGTCGCGTTTTAATCGTGACGCCGTCGTGAAGTAGAATATTCTAGATCTTGGGCTGGGTCGTGCGAGCTGACGCCGTCGTGAAGTAGAATATTCTAGATCTTGGGCTGGGTCGTGCGAGCGGACGCCGTCGTGATTTCTTGTGACACCATTGTGGGGTGAATTGTGACGGCGTCACGTGTATCTTGTGACGCCGTCTCCAGCCGCTGAGAACATAATCTTGAGAGATGTTGGTGTAGGTCCGTAGTCTTGTCTGTTTCTTCTCCAAATGAGCCCAAGTCACGTGTATTTCCTCTAAATGCCTTCCAAATGCTAAATACCTAAAAAGGAACGATTAAGTACCTATTTTAGGCATAAATGCACGATTTAGGAGGTTAAATGACCCTGAAAAAGTGTATAAAATGACACCTCATCAGTAAGTATAAAATCTTTATCATCTTTGCATGTCCGTGTTCAATCGTTTACTCTTAACTCCTAATATTTACAAAAATCACTCTTTTTGTCCTTTAGTCGAGTTGACATAAAATAATTGTTCCACTAATTTCCAAAACTTCTGACAAAATGCCAAAAAAGTACATACTTTCCACGCGTTTATCCAAACGTGACCAAAAATCACCCAATTTAAGTCTCTTATTTCACTTCTGTAACTTTTATAAATCCATTCGTTCGTTTTAGTATCCAAATTATCAAAATTTTCTTTTATTGGGCCTGAAAGCCAAATGTTAACCCTTTTAACTTCTACCAGTCCAACTTGCCACTTTTAAATCCAATTTGAGTCTAAAGTCCACTCGCTAGTCGTTGGGCCTTATGGCCCATTAAGGTTTTAAGTTTAGCACGATAATTAAACAAGGTTCATCAAGCCCAAAATCCTATATTCATGTATACAAGTCCAATCCAAAACAAAAGCCCAATATCAATAGGTACATTAAGGCCCAATACTTAATGTTTATATAAAAGTCCAATGTAAACCGAATCCAATAAGCCGAATTCAAATGGGACGAAGCCCCTTAAGCCATAAGTCCAAAATATAAGTCGAAACCCAATAAGCTATAAGCCCAAAAATAAGTCGAGACAAATAAGCCACGAGCCAAAATAAGCTCGAATCAAATATAAGTCCGAAATCAATATAAGCCAAACCCAAATAAGCCGAAGCTAAATAAGCTCAAAATCAATTAAGCTATAAGCTCAAAATATAAGCCGAACCAAAATAAGCTATAAGCTCGAACCAAATAAGCCATAAACCGAATAAGTAAAAACCAAATAAGCCAAAATTATATAAGCCGAAATCAATATAGGCTATAAGCTCGAATATAAGCCAAAACCAATCATAAGCTCAAACTAATAAGCCATAAGCTCGAATAAGCTCTATATAAGCCGAAAAATCAAATGGGCCAAGCCCAACATTTCTTTTCCTCCTTTCTTTCTTTCGCCGAGACCACAAGCCCAAAAGAAAACAAATAAGCCCTAAATGAGCTTATTTTTAAGCAAGTTTCGAAAATAAGCCCCAAATAAGCATTTATCTCAAAGGTAAATTTACCACCACAACCAAAATATAAAAATGACCATTCCTTGTTTCTTCCTTTTTGTACCCGACGCAAGCAAACACCCCCTTAAATCATTTGTTTTGTTTTCAAATTTTGATTTTCACGACGATCAACTTGTACAACTAGCATTAAGACACTATAAGAACCATAAAAGTACAACTTAAAACAAAATTTAGAAAACTTACAAATCTTGATGTTCTTGGTTCGGTTTTTGACGCGAAGAAATAAACCCAAATCGTTTTCTACAACCCGTAACTATCTAACACCAACCCACTATTGATTATTAACCCGTGTTCTTGCTAAATCTTCAAAAATTTATGTTTCTTGGTCCCTTTGGTTGCTCGTCCGAAATAGAGAGAAAGAAAGAGAGAGATGAATTTTTTTTGATTTAGGAAAACATGCAAAGTGAATGTTTCTAGTGGTGCCAAAACCTTATGTACAAACAATAAACCAACTAGCTAAAAATAAGCCTTTGTGTTCCCTCTCTTTGTCCCTTACTCGTCCAAGCATCCAAGGAGCTCGGGGGGTCTCGTTTTTGTGTCGGGTTCTCTAAAAACTCAAATCTCGCTAAATTAAAATGTTACCCGGGTTTAGTTAGTATTTTTATTGCGTTTAAAATCACTTTTCCATTAACCTAGGTTATTTACACGACACCCTTTCAATTTAAATTTCTCCAAAAATTCATTTAAAGCGTTACCGGTCGCGTCAAGACCAAAAACACGAATTTTGTTTAAACTCAACTGAACCCTTCCCGTCATTTTTAAAAGTGTTTCACCCTTTAAAAATACCACTTGACACTTTTGACTTGCCCAAAGTTTTCATTTTAATGACCGTTACAGTCTTTTAACGAATTTTACGAAAACACCCGTTTTCTGACAACCTTCAAATAACACCTCAACGATTTACATTTTACCCAACGTTATTTTAAATTGTGAATTTACTTAACCAATAAATCCATTAAACGCTTCTCCAAACGCTACTTAAACCCATTCTTAAATTAATTGTCGTGCCGGTACGCGCTGCGTGACGATTTTTGCTAAACGCGGGATAACTTCCTGAAAAGCTCTGGAAAAACCACATAACCACTCCAAAATGGAAGGACAAATCAAAAGTGATTCTCTTACGATATTTATGACTTTCCCACAACCCGGTTAAACCGTAACCGTTTTACGTAAAATAGACGACCGAAGTCAACTTCACAGCCTTCTCCAAGAGAACTGGAAGACTCCGATATATATAATCATAATATTTTGTAATACTTAACCCAGAAAAAGTTACCGGTTATCACACATCTTGACATGCCCAAACCATCTCAATCGTTCTTCTCTCATCTTGTTGATTATAGGTCTAACATTGTTCTAACACAAGTCTCTTAGCAACCGCATTTCCGCCACTTCCATCCTAGTTGCTTGAGTCTTCGTTAACGGCCAATACTCTCTGACCCGCACAACATAGTTGGTCATAAAAATTTCCTTTAGCTTTAGCTTTAGAGGAATGTTCTTATCATAAAGGATTCCTATAGCCGCTTTCCAATTCAACGAGCGTGCTTATTTACGATGTGTTACATCCTCCTCTATCCTTCCGGACTTGTGAATCACATATCCGAGATATTTAAAGGACTCATTCGGTTGTAAGACCTAATCGCCAATGCAGATTTCCACTTTCTAGTTCTGGTCGTTCACGTTCGTGTTGAAGTTACATCGCAAGTACTCTGTCTTCTCTCTACTAACTCGTAGGCCTTTGCCTTCTAACGCTTCCCACTACCGCTCCAATCTACCAATTAGCCCAACTAGCACAATACCATCTGCAGACATCAAGAACCACGAGATGCTCTCTTGTATCCCCGTGAAAACTCATCGAGAATCAAGGAAAAAGGTATGGACTAATAGACGAGTCTTGGTTTAGACCTACTTCCACTAGAAAAGACTCTATGTATGCTACTGGGTCTACATAGAAGTCCTTACCTCTTTGTACATATCCTGAATAACTTTTATGTATCTCATTGGGGTTCCTTTATCTTTTAGAGTCTTCCAAATCAACTCTGGTGGGACGTTGTCATAAGCCTTCTCAAGGTCTAAAAATGTCATATGAACTATTTTTGTCTTTCTCTATACTTCTTCATAAGGCTTCTAATAAGGTGTATTTCCTCTGTCGCAAACCGTCTTGGCATAAAGCCGACTGGTTTTCGAACACCTTGGTCTCTCGTTGAAACCTTCTCTTAATAACTCTCTCCTAAAGTTTCATAGTCTGACCAAGTAGTTTTATATCCATGTAGAGTCTCCGCTCCTCGGGCATTTTAGCTCTCAAAAAGGTCTTGTTGAAGAGAAGTGTTAGCCACCTCACCCATTCGTCTCTTAGGCACCTCCATGCTTTAATGGGGATCTCATCTAGTCTGACAACCTTGTTTCCACCTATCTTTCGTAGTCCCTTTTTAACTTTCATTTGGCTGATCCTCGAGTAGATGCAGATGTTTTGTGGGTTTTCACCTATACTGTCCACTTCTTCTATTTGCTTCAATCTTCTACCGCTGAAGAGGGCGAAGAAATACACTTATCATCTTCTCCTAATTTCGTCTTCATTGAAAATGCTTCTTCTATCCTCATCTTTAATAAATCTTACATTTCCTATATCCTTTTTCCTTCTGGCCTTAGTTATCCTATACATATCGATTTCTCCCTCTTTGGAGTCAAATCTCTTATCAAGGTCTTCATACGCTTTTCCTTTCGGCTGGCTACCGCCTTTTTAGCTTCTCTTTTGGCTTCTTTATACCTCTTTTCTGCCACAAAACTGTTCATTTGGTCTCCACCTGGCATCGAGATAAGCTCTCCGAATCAAGTTTGTTCGCCTTAACTTTGATTATTACCTTGTCACTAAGCCACCAATATTCCCTACGACCTATATGTGCTCTCGATGTCTCTGCAACCACCTAGGAGTTTCGTTTGCCGCCTTTATGATGGTGTGTGCCATGTTGTTCCACATATACTTTATGTTCGCAATTGTTCTACCCTCCACCTCTCTAGTAACTTCCTTCACTCAATTACTCTAGCTCTGAAAGACTCAACCGCTTCTCCATACAAGTTTTTCCACAAAAGTAGAGGTTTAACGGCCATCTCTGTTGTGTGTGCCCGTGTTGTTAGAATTTTGGTATGTGTATGAGTGGTAATAATCGAACAATCCTGATGAATTCTTGAATCGTGTTGAGATCACTTTCAGATTGAAGTATTTCGATCCTATATGCCTTAGGTTACACGAAATCCTCAATTGGATAATTCTAGAACAACACTTAGTTTCTAAGGCATAAGAAATCTAAATACATAAAAAATTGCTATGTTTGTTATGTTGTGGAAGAGATCAATTCTGGTGCATTTAACTTAGCTGAAAGTTAGTTAAAATCGGTTAAAAGCGGTTGGCGAGAAGAGACACACCTGTTTGTGAAAAGGTGTGTCTTGTGG